>JBAMBS010001144.1:177500-199255 GCA_037044455.1 Zygothrica quintamaculata | reverse complement strand
ATGTAGCCTGCTTCGTTTAGTTACGTATTGCTAAAATTCCATACCTTTCGCAGCCACTGTATGATCTAAAACAGACGGGCGATGTGAAATTTGGACCTGGTACGCGATCCGCATTGCTAGGACTATTGGGTGGTGCATTACCTAAGCTAACATCCGATCAACATGATCTTGTCAGCAAGGCCAAAAAGTATGCAATGGAGCAGAGTATTAAGATGGTACTTATGAAACAAACACTTGCCCATCAGCAACAACAATTGGCCAGCCAGCGAACTCAAGTACAGAGGCAACAAGCCCTGGCGCTTATGTGCAGGTAATCCATAATAATAATATATATACAATATACTCTTATAACTCTTCATTTGATTCTATATCTTTGTTTCAATTTACCCAATAAGTAGCGTTATGATGTATAACATTATTGGAAAGTGAATTATGTTATCGGCTGGCCAGTGCTCCGCGTTATTGGAGTTGGTTTTGCGGATTTCGTTATATGTACAACTTAGCTGATAAGATCTGAACACGCTTCTAACATTTATATACCATTATATATATATATATATAAATATATATATATATATATATATATGTATATATAGATCTATGTATTAAAATTGAGTTTTACTTTGCCGGTTCTTATTTTTAGGGTATATGTTGGTAGCATCTCATTTGAGCTTAAAGAGGATACCATACGTGGAGCATTTGTTCCATTTGGACCAATAAAATCAATAAACATGTCCTGGGATCCAATTACACAAAAGCATAAGGGATTTGCTTTTGTTGAATATGAAATACCAGAGGGAGCGCAACTGGCACTGGAACAAATGAACGGTGCACTAATGGGCGGTCGCAATATTAAAGTTGGCAGGCCAAGCAATATGCCCCAGGCACAACAAGTTATCGATGAGGTACAAGAGGAGGCCAAGAGTTTTAACCGCATATATGTAGCTTCAATTCATCCGGATCTATCAGAGGACGACATTAAAAGTGTATTTGAGGCTTTTGGGCCAATTTTATATTGTAAACTAGCCCAGGGCACATCAGTGCATACGCACAAGGGCTACGGTTTTATTGAATATGCCAATAAACAGGCCATGGATGAAGCTATTGCCAGCATGAATCTCTTTGATTTGGGTGGCCAATTGCTACGGTTCGTAGAAAACAGCAACAAAAAAAAAAAATTGTTAATCGAATGTAATACGATACATATGTTTTATTTTTAGAGTTGGCCGGTCCATTACCCCACCAAATGTACTGTCCTGTCCCGCAACAAATTCAACAATGCCGACAGCAGCTGCAGTAGCAGCTGCAGCAGCCACAGCGAAGATACAAGCATTGGATGCAGTAGCCAGCAATGCAGTGTTAGGTCTTTCACAAAATACACCCGGTCTAGGCATAGGTGGTAAAGTGACCACCATGCCAGCAACTACGGTAGCTGTTTTGCATCCTGGTCTGGCGGTACCCACGGTAACTGCTGCATCTTTGCTACCACCTGGCATGTTTCAAGCGCCTACTCTTGGTGCACCAAGTTTACTGGGAGTGCCGGCTGGCTTACCAACATTGCAAAGTGTAGCACCCACATTACCACCACCTTTACTGGCAACACCCCCAACCATCGCCTTAACAGCTGCAGTGCCTGTAGCGGCTCCGCTTGGTGTGGTGGAGTCTTCCAATGGTATAACAGCCGTATTATCAACTGCAGCTAACAATGCAGCGGCAACTGCTGCGAACTTGTCCGAGCATATCAAGAAGGCGCAAGAGAAACAGCAGGAGGAACTTCAAAAGAAATTAATGGATGAGGGCGATGTCCAGACACTGCAGCAACAGGAGAATATGTCCATTAAAGGTCAAAGTGCACGCCAGCTGGTTATGCAAAGGTTAATGAGGCCGCAGGATTCACGAGTAATTATATTACGCAATATGGTTGGTCCCGATGATGTAGATGAGACACTACAAGAGGAAATACAAGAGGAGTGTAGCAAGTTTGGCACTGTTAGTCGAGTCATTATATTTAATGAGAAGCAAACTGAAAATGAAGACGATGACGAGGCGGAGATCATTGTAAAAATATTTGTCGAATTCTCTGCGGGTGTTGAGGCGGTACGCGGAAAGGATGCGCTACATGGACGGTTTTTTGGTGGTCGACGTGTAGTCGCAGAACTTTATGATCAATCGTTATTTGATCAGGGCGATTTATCCGGGTAAAGAAGCATTAGATACGATTAAAGAATAATAGATGAGTAAAAGGGAGAAATAGGAGAAGAAGAAGAATAAGAAGAAAACGTATTACAATGCGATTGTATCTTTAGGTTTACAAAAATCTAAACTTTATCTGACAGCTAAAGCCTTTTTTACTTAGAACTTAAACGAACAATTATTTATTACAAGTCACGATTTAAAAAAATTGTATATTTGGACAGAATCAATGATGAGCACAGTATCTATTATAATTATATATAAAATAATGTAGAGAGCAATTGGGCGTTGCGTGATTTAGATTTTACAACAATCTCCCAAATAGCAATTTTGGCCAATTCTGTATAAATGAAGCATGTACATATCGACGTACTGCTTCACCTACCACCTGATTTTTTTTTTAATTGTCTACACATATGTACAATTTTGTTTCAGCGCTTAAAACTTATAATAAAAATATATAGTTTCCCATAAAAAAAAAATCTTGCACTTTTTAATTTGTCTTATTTTTAGTGCTTCACATACATTTGAACTTTGCACACCATTGCAATATGAAAAAAATTAAGTCGATAGAAATAATCGAAATTTTATATATCGTAAAAAAAATGTAATGATATGTTTTGATGGTTTTACAGCACTTAAAACAGTTGGCAGTGCCATGTTTGGTATGTTTATTTTATAGTACTATGTTATTTAACAGTGGTTCGTGTGTTAACACTAACAGACATATATTTGCGTTAACACAGTGAAAGAAGAAGCATAGTAAGAAAGAAAATAGAAAATAAGATGCCAAAAAGTGAATAACCAAGTGAATATTAGTCAAAATAAGTAAAAAAATTTATTTATTGTGGCGCACCAGGAATGTTGACTACTTCCTAAGAGTGCTCCGCATTCATTTAAACACATTCAAAATCTATTAGTATCTAAATTTTTGACAAAGACATCGCAGTAATAATAGCAGCACCAGCAGCAGCAGCAGCAACAGCAACAATCAACGACGACGACAGCGACAACTGGTCGCTGAGTCGCGACTCTGGCAAGCTGGTTACAAAAAAAAAGGTACACATAAACTCGAAAAGTTCCAAGGGAAGACAAATACTTTCTATTGCATATAGAAAATGATAATGTCTAAAGTTCCTTCACAAGCACCTGCTTCTGTTGCTTGCGCTGGCGCTAGCGTTGGCTTTGACACACACAGCTGATGGGCTAATAGCTGATGTGATGTTTGCGACAGCGACGAATTTCTGGCTGGCCTTGCCTTGATAAGCGCAGACTGGCTGTCGCACACGCACACAACTGCCCTTAACACCTTCACCACCAACACAACACAACCTCCCTCCCCCACCGTAAGGCTAACACACACAGAGCCTACTAATAACTACGCACCAACACATATGTGTGCAGTTGTTTTATAGTTGTTTGCATTTACATGCATGTATACATACAAACACACATACATTCATATGAACACGCATACCTACATACAAACGAACATAAAGACGTATGTATATATCTCCAGCAAAACGTTACAATTGTTTTTTCATTGACTTCCGTTAAATTATTAGTGTATTTGCATTTGATTTGTCTTTGTTCGATATTCTTGATGTTGACATTCAAGTGATACATTGATGACGTTATATGTGTGGCACTAAATCGTCAAGCAACAACATTGTCCTTAGCATGCATCTTCTTGTCTATAAACCCATACGCATATACATATATCACACACACACATACATACATACATACATACATATATAAACACATACCACTGTATGTGTAATTGTTTTGACTCATTACGTAATGTGGTTTAAGCACCACCCCTTAAGAAACAATTCAGAATCATAAACACAATACGAAATTAATTTAGTAATTTGTGAAATCATGACTTTCATATACTAAATGTGATAACGACGTGTATGCATGCGTGTGTGTGAATGTGTGTATTGATTAAGGTACTTTCTAATTCTTTGGTACTTTAAATCAATTTTAGTTTAAGTTTCCCTTAAAGCTTGGATTGTTTTTTTGTTTTTTTTTTTTTTTTTTTTTGTTAAAAAAATCATTTAATAAGCGAATAAATAAAGTGATAATTTCATCGACATAGAAACAAATATATATTGTTTTTTTTTTTTTTGTTTTTTTTTGTTGCTTTCAGCACTATAGCAATAAGTTGGCAGGGTGACTAAATGTATTCCTAACGGTAAGTTGGTATATGATTTCCAGCTGTTCTTTGCTTATAAACAATATAACATTCGATACTTATATATATATATATATAGATATCTATATATATATATATAGATATCTATATATATATATATATATATATATAGTATATAGTTATTGGGATATAAACATATGTTTATATGATTTAAAGCTCAGTGAAAATGACATTATTTTCATTGTTGATTAAGTTTTCCCATATTAAAAGAAAAGCAAAATAAATTTGAATTTAAAAGAATTTTCCTAGTTTTGTGCGTAATTTTTTTTTTTTTCTCTGTTGAAACAATCCAAAAAAAAAAAAAAAAAAAAAATAATTTAAATTTTAGGTTTTATTCGAATGTTAATTTTAGAACAAATATTATTTATATCCTTATCGTACCGTTACAGTTAAAAGATTATATACAAATTGTTACAAGTGGAGAAAGCAGATAAAATTAGAGATTAGGCTAAAGCAACGTTTAACGTTACCGTGTAAGACACAAGAACTCACAATATGAGCTGTAAGGTGCGGCTTATGGAGGATGGATCATTGGATGAGGAGCCGTTAACATTAAAGGAAATCGCCTATCAGAAGCTTTGTAACAATTTGGATATAATCAGTGGATACACAGAGAGTGGCCAGCGCATATTAAATCCAGGGATTGTGCTCACAAATGAGATATGCGATGCACTGTTGGAAAATTATCAGCGCTTCCATAGACCGTTAGATGATAGGGTCATCAATATATTTAGCGATATGCGTCGAACTTCCTTAAAAATTGTTAACCTACGTTATAGCACATTGAGCAGCTTAGGTGTGTTAATCGAAATCCTTAAAGATATTATATTTTATATTCATTATATTGTTTATTCAATAGGTTTGGATACGCTGATGCGACATAAATTGTTTGCATTATCAATGTGGTATTGCGATAGAATAACAGTGCAATCACATCATTTGCTGGCGCACTATGGTGATAGCTTACGATCTTTAGAGTTGGGTATCAGTTCGCATCTACTGCAAAATGCTGAACCCAATGAGAAGGAACCAGTTGATTTTCAGTTAACTTGCCCGCATCTACGTCGTTTGGTTTTAAATGGTGTTGTTATGCATCCTCGGCTACAGTTTGCCCATTTACAAGACTTAAGCCATTTGGATCTCACCTCTTGTGTCCTAGCTAATTTTAGTTTGGACGCTTTAGTAACGCTACCCAATCTACACACGCTCATTCTATTTAATGTATGGCCAATAGCAAATCAATTGCATGCGATTTGTCGTCTTAGGCGTCTTAGCACTTTGGATATTTCAATATCAAGTTCGGGTAATGGTCATGGCACTTATGATCTACCCGATCAGACTCTTGAAATGCTTATGGATAACCTGCGACAATTAACACACTTGGATATCTCAGGTACAAATTTAGCTGGCAATGGTGTAGCCACTAAGGAGTCAACCAATGGAAATAGCACAATGGAGCAACAATTTCGCCCCACCGATATACCTGGTCTAGCATCGCGCACCCAAAGACCATTGCAGTTCCTCGGCCTATATCATACAGCGCACTGGGCATGCAAACGGCATGATATACCCGCTCTAGAGGTAGCCGGCGATGCCAATGAGCAACAGATACTCATTGCGGCACGCTACTATCACGACAGACCTGTTCTGCTGACAAGGGTAAGTCCTAAACAGTTTCATTCATTCTTTTTATATACTCTATATATATATATATATATATATATACTAATAATATATTATATACATTACAGGTTCTTAATGATTTATATCATCTGTTTCGGTTTGAGAACTGCAAGGATATACACACAGCGCTGGATGTTGTACTCTGTGCCATGGACAGACATCTTAAATTTAAGCATATGCAAATATCTGGCAGGTGAGTCCATACATCGATATTATTTCAAAATTGGTGTTTAATTTTTTCTTTTTATATTATCTTAGTGCTACACTATTCTATATAGTAAAGGGTCGAGATCGTTTAAAATTTGGGACACTATTGCGTAATCACATCATACGAACGTTGCTCAATGGCATGGAGATGCATCTATCGGATGACACAATGCTGCGTAATGGTTATTTAACGCTGACACAGTTCAATATGCCATTTGATGTGGTAGGATATTGAAATAGCACTATAACCCATTTAAAATAATATGTCTAAAGTAATCTTAACTTATTCTCTCAAATATCTTTCTATTGTATTGTAATAGTTATTCGAATACGAACGCCTTATAAAGATCCTGTTACATGGTGTTTCAAAGACGGAACAGGAGGGCTTCGTACAGAGAATTGCCATATATCTGCTCAATACACTGGCCTGTCAGGTTGATGGCAGGCAGAAGCTCTTCCTCGGCGAGCTTGGCGTGGTCAGCGTAAGTTATAATGAATATATATTATTACAATTAAATGAATTGTTATATTTTAATATATATAGACAATGCTGACATTGATCAAAGATCGATTAACACGCTCAGTGTTTGATGATGTCATGGAGGTGGCATGGTCGACCATGTGGAATGTAACCGATGAGACTGCTATTAATTGTAAGAGATTTCTGGATGGGCGTGGCATGGAGTATTTCCTTAAGTGTTTAAATGTGAGCTAAATTTTTTTTTTTTTTTTTTTTTTTTTGTTTTTTGTTTTTTCTTTATCCTATACGAAAATTAAGAAAAAGGAAACCAAAAAACAATTTTTATATTCATTCTAATACCGTACAGACATTTTCCGATCGTGATGAGCTTTTAAGAAACATGATGGGACTATTAGGTAATGTGGCTGAAGTGAAATGGCTGCGACCCAAATTAATGACACAAGAGTTTATTGAGGTGTTTGCACGTTTGCTCGATTCATTAAGCGATGGTATCGAGGTGAGTCGTCAAGGTGGTGGAAGACTAGCCAATGACATTGACAATGTTAACCAACTGCGCTTCCAGGTCAGCTACAATGCGGCTGGAGTGCTGGCGCACATTGCATCCGATGGCGTTGATGCCTGGACAATTAAAACACCAACAAGACAGAATGTTTTGGAACGCATGGTGATTGCTATACAACGTTGGAATATCAAAAGTGAACGCAATATTAATTATCGCAGTTTTGAGCCAATCCTAAGTTTGGTGCGTTGCTACGAGACGCCAGAATGTCAACATTGGGCTGTCTGGGCTTTAGCAAATCTGACACAGGTATATTAACAAAAAAAAAACTATATTTTATATTTATAGATATTATATGTAATATATTATTGTAATTTATTTAATAGGTTTATCCGGAGAAATATTGCCAATTAGTGGAACAGGAGAATGGTATACATATATTAACCGAACTAATTGAGCATGATAGTCCATATTGTGAGATTAAGAGGATTGCTCGAATGGTTATACAACAATGCCATATGGGAATGAGACGAATGGTGGAGGGTTAATAAGCGATCCCCTATTTATATATATATATATATATAAATGTGCCCCAATCCACAGTTTAGAGTTAATCTTCATGTTTGTTGTAATGTTCTGTTTTTTAAGTCTACAAAAAATGTTATCGTTCAAATTTTTCTTTCATTTTCAGTGTTTAAAAAAAAAAAAAATTAAGATAAAATCCAAAAAAGTACAGAAACAAAAAACCAGTTCATTTTAAATACAACAAAAATTAAGACAAAGTAAAAAGTAATAGGAAAAAAAGAAGAAAAATGCAGCAAACGCTAGAAAATGAACGCTAAAATTAATAATTTTAAATTGTAGAATTTATACATACATATATATATGTGTATATAAGTTATGTGTGTGTCTAAATTATATATATTTATATATATATACATATATATATATATATTATGTTGTAAGCAAAAAGCTTTTTTTTTTTTTATTATAAATATGAAATATGATTATTATTACGAGATTAAGAACCCTGTCGGATATGTAAATATTGTTAAAGAAAATAACTAAAAACTAAAAGTAAAAGCACATGAAGTAGCTTCAGATTAAATAGATTCGTAATTATGTAATAATGAAATCTTTCCTACATGTACACTTTATATATATATATACACACTATATATATATTTATATATATATATATATATATAAATATTTGCTCGATTTTGTTTTTAGATTATTAAATTTAAGATTAAAGTGAACCCAAAACTTATTTTATTATTATTATTTTTTTTTTGTATTTGTATACATATATATATATATTTATATACATATTTTTTATGTCTGCTTTGTGTTCGTTTTTCTTTATAAAAAAATAGTGTTTAAAAATTATATTGTATACATTTCATAGCATGTCCAAGGTTGTTCTCCACATAGTATATTAATCCATATAGCCTAAGCTAAATAATTGTATATATATATATATATATATATATGTGTCTATATATATATATATGTATGTATATATGTATATATGTATGCCTGCATATATTTATATATAATATTACCTATGTCTGTTCGATTATAAGTCCTAAAATGCTTGGCAACAAACAAATTATTTGAATTCAATATTGAAAGCACTCACACACATTCACATACAGAAAGACTCTACACATAGATACACACATACATCTATGTCACATACCATAGTATTTGCAGTCATAAATAGCAATGGGAGTATCGTGCATGATTTGATCGTTCGCTTTCGGATCTCTCGCTACTCTCTCTCCCTCTCTCTCTCTCTCTCTCTACATAAGTTGTAACAACTCCTTAATTCTTATGTGTACATTTTAATAAAGTTCTGCCTCAGTGTGAATGTGTCTTCTATCTACAATATATGTATATACACACATATATATTTTACAACAATCAACTGTTATTTTTTGTTATGCTATATGTGGGTGGTTGGGTGGTTGGTTGCATGTGAAATGCCAATGAGCTGAAAAGCGCATCACAAAGTAGCTGCGCATGTGCAATGGTATTTGTTATTTTGTGGCTAAGATATCCGCAACCCCCACTTAATGGTATGATGTGGTCATCAACCCTTCTGAGTTTTGTGCTTTACTTTTACTCTCTCTCTCTCTCTCTGTCTCTAACTCTTACTCTCTTTTACTCGCTTTTACATTATGCTCCTTTTTCTGCTCCCCCTCTTGTTTGTCTCATCTTAAAGCTATTTGGCGACACTCTTTCACTGTGTGTGTCTTGTCAGTTGCCATTTTGCCGCCTGGTCGTGCGTTTGTTTGTTTGTTTTGTTGTGTTGTGTTGTTGCGTGTATGTTTTATGTTCTCGAATTTAAAGTAGAAAATACCATAAACATAACAATAAACATAAGCACAAATATTTGTAAAGTTCGCTTAAGTTTATTACCTGAAGAAAAAAGGGAAAACACTTAATTCCATTGAAAAACTTTACGTAAAAACATTTAGCCGGTTTTTTTTTTTTTGAAAATTCAAAATTTAGTGTTTTTTTTATCGTGAAAACAAAGGCAAAACAAAAATGTTAAACTCGGATTCTGCGCAGTTCCTAAGGAAACATACAATGTGACGGGATAAATTTCAAAAGTGTAAGTTGTATGTGTGTGCGTACATGTGTGTGTGAGAAATAACATCAACATGAAAATGCAACGGTTATCGCTTTGCTCTCGTGGTTGTTCTTGATATTTATTTTTTTTCTTCTTGTTATTGCCGGCTCCAAGCAACAACAAAGTTGGTTTAGTGTTATCGTTCGTTTCCGTGATACATCTTGACAGATCAATAACCTTGCAAAAATAAGAAGAAGAGAAATCAAAAGCATAATAAGGTCTTTAAAAAGGGCGGTCATCAGATCTAGTGGAAAAGCGGGTAGTTGGGCAAGGCAAAAGGCAAAGCAAAGGCAAACTCAAAAGGGGCTGTTGCCATGGTTAGAAATATAGGAACAACAACTGAATAAAATTCAAAACAAAAAGCCGTAGGATATTCAATTTGTTCTATAGTCTGCCGGCAACAATAGAAGTCCAAAATTCGAATTCAAATAGATTATATTATATATTATATTTATATAACAGAACTTTAGTCGTATTTGAAATTTATTTTAGTAGAAAGTGTTGACATGTTTAAAATTTTTGGTTTTCTTTATCAATTAGTAACAGCTTTACCTTAAATTATTAATTACATTTGGTAAGTCCATTAAAATTATATATTAAATCAGAACATATTTTTTTCCTTTTTTTTTTGATTTAGCAATAAATAAAATTAATTAAAAATATTTCTAAAATATTGTGTACAGTAAAAAGTTTGTGGTTTTAGAAAAATAATGTTTATGGGGCTTAAATATATATATTTAAGGCTACAAAATGTCATATTAGCAATATATAAGGTAAGAATAAAGCACTATTCAATGCGCCAATATAAATTTGCTTGCATTAAGTAAATAAACAGCAGACATTTTTAGAAACGCTTAGCAGACAGAAACAATATACAGATAGATAATAATGATAATCAGCAGACAAACCCAATAGACGTCATATATAGATGATAATAATATTTACACACTAACTATACATATATTATAAATACTGATTAAAATTTCATAAACAAGTATACGCTCATATATTGTTAGGTTTTATTGTCAGGGAAAAAGTGCTACGTCACCAAGATGACAAAATTATATTCCCCATATAATATATATATATAAAGAGTCAATTAATTATTAATAAATAAGAATATTAAATTAAATACTTGTATTCCGAGCATGAAATAGGCTAAGGTATTGAGTACCAATTATTAGTCTATGATTAATCGGAATTTCATTTTCTCTGGCCCACACAAAGCGTTGAAGCAATTCCAAGCACGACAAATTGCAACAAAGTGTTTCTGCAGGGCGAATTAATTATCACAAATAAACCCTCCCTCTCTCTCTCTCTTCCACATATATAAGAAAACAAATTTCCTTCCCCTTAATAATCGAAGCGAAGAAGAAAACAATAAGCCAATTTTATTCTTACCACTTCCTTCAACGCGACTCGAACCTGCGAACTTTGAAAACTCTCAAACACAAAACACACATTTCTTCCCTTGTACAACGCAACTCAACGCGCACAGCCAAAACCCACGTCAAAACGTACGCCAGCATTTCAACATATCAAATAGAAAAGCTTTTAGAATGTACACAGCATTAAACGAAAGCTCAGCTATGAGACGTTACAGTTGAAAGCTCATGTCTAAAAGCTAAGGCTTGACAAAACAGTTTAAAATTTGAATTCAAATTTAAATATTTAAGTGTTTTAATATTTAATGTTTTTATATATAATTTAATATTACAAATGAAATATATATCTATGTGTTGTTATATGCGTCGGGCATAGGCATAGAAGAGTTTATCAGAATACGTTTAATTCTTATGTTTATTAAACGTATACCATAAACACTTGATTTTACACATTCATATATGCTAAATATATTATTTATATATTAGTTATTATGATATTTACATTTATAGATACATCACAGAAACTGTTATATAGTATATATATTTTTACATACAATTCATTATAGATCGATTGGAGCACAAGCACTGCCACATATATTAAGTACTGCAGTTGAAGGACAATTCAATAAACAGTTAATATTATCAATCGTGGAGGGTATAGAACGCAACACGGACGCAAGGCGACATGTGGCCCGGCTCCGAGCGTGGAAGCTCGCGAGCGCTGGAGTTACCCACCAGTCAACAAAATGCCGGCGGTAGTAGTCAACAGGAGACATTGGCAGATATCGAGCACATATCGACCATAGCCGGTTCATTGGCATCTATTGGTTCGCTATCCCATACACAGATGCGCTATGTAAGTATCAAAATACCAGACACCACATTCTCATTATTCATTTATCATTTATCATTATCTTTGGTATTCAGTGTACAAATGATGCCGGCTATGATACGGAACACACCTCACTCAATTCGGATTTTGATGAGGCCGAGCTGCGCAGGGAATTGCTTCGAGACGTAAGTGTTTACAAATATAATAATCTATCTTTAAAAATATTATTTTCTTATATACTTTCTTACTTTATAGAAATGGAAACTTTTATTTGATATGGTAAGTGATGATAGTTTAAAGCTATTTTCAAGGAATTTTTATATTTGATTGTTCCTTTCATTTGACAGTTCGATCCGGAAGGTTTTGGTGAAATATCCGTAACAGAATTTTTAGTTGCATTGAAATCACCAGAGTTTCTATCCCAAGTGCCTATGAATAAGCGGGAGCTATTGCTGGAGCGTGCCAAGAAGGCCCAAATGCCCATTGGGCCAGGCTATGTAACGTTTCAGGACTTTGTCAATGTGGTAAGTCTACATTCACATTCACATTCACATCCAAATTGAAATCCCTTGTGTCCTTTTTACGCTACTCTACACCCATTTGTGTCTCGTGCGACACAACACAAACACCAACCAGATTTAAGTGCAAACACAGGTGCATTCTCCGTGTTTTCAACTCCAATGTTTAGGCTCGTGTTTGAAACACAAACAAGCCAAAAGAATAAAAAAAAAATATTGACTATCGTTGGTATGTCGAAGATCGAATACCCTTTGTACTACGTATAAAGTTGCAAAATTGTAGGACATATTGGTAGGGTATTCCCTTAGGCAGGAAAACGCATGCGTTTGCAACTATAGCTATATATCCTTTCTGTTCGATGTTTGTTTCCGAAAAATCCTAGCAAAATACCAGTGAATACAGATTCTTGCCTACGAACTGTGAGCAGAAAGCAGAAAGCTTTGTTATCCATTGGAATTGCTGTTTTTGCTGTCCGCTGCATGTCAGGACTATAGTTGATCCTTGACTGTATTGGCTGCTTCTTTGCTAAAGTAGCAGAGCAAATCCAACAGAGCAGAGCAAATCGATTGAGGCATTGAGTACTTAAAGAATTTAAATCGTGTTTAATATGGGAAGTGAAGGAGACAGAAGTATATAGATGCCTTGTGGTACTGCAGTAAAGGATTGTCTGATGAAAAGAGTCGCCTTTATCATTTGCGGGCACTCAGTGTTGTTTGTTGTTAACATTGACAATCCTATTGCAATTTGATTGATTCTTTACTTGATTGCCACGCACATGGCAGAAATACAAATACAAACACAAACACAAACACACACACACACAGACAAATACATACATACACACATACATACCACATGCCAAGTGTATGCCGCCCTTGTCATGTCTATTCCATTGTTTGCCAAAGAGTCCTTAAAGTCATGAATTAGCTATACCATCACAAAGTCTTTATTTACCTTTGTGTGTGCTCTGCCTGTATGTGTGTATGTGTGTGTGTTCCTAACGGTAATTGTGAATGGCAGAGCTCATTCGTCAGTCGCTTGGTCAACCTCACAATGCCTTCTGCTGATGGCATAGTTAGCATTAGCTCCTGTTGATGGCTTTGTAATTCGTTTGTATTTATTGTTGTTTGTCTGCGACAATCCACAAGGACAACAACAACATGATTTCAGCTGCTTACACGATAGGGAGAAAGAGAGAGAGAGAGAGGTCAAGAGAGAGTAAACTCCTTATGCGAAGGTGTCACAGTAGCAAAAGAAAGAAAGCCAGAAGGATAAGCAAAAGGAAAAAAGAAAGTAAAAATCTTTGTTGTTTATCAAAGATTGTTGATCGAAGATCGCGAAGTAACACAACATTTTTCCACTTAATTATAAATTTCAATTACAATGTTCAGTTGTATGATAGGGGGCGTAGTAGGGATAGAAGTTGTAGAAGGAGCTAAACGACCATATGGACCAGCCAGCCAGCCATCCAGCCATCCAGCCGGCTAGTCAGCTAATGTGGCTACTGGCATATCCTTGTTTGGTACGCTGGTTTGGTTGAATTAAAGCAGGAATGCCGCAACGACGACCATGTGACATGCATAATGCAGGAGAAGTTGTGGAGGCGATTCCTATGCAGAGACATCGATACAATGGAGATTGCATCGATGATTGCTGAATTTTTAACAAAAGCTCGCACGTGACAAATCCTTTTATGGAAGCGCAGAAGCGCATAGAGGAGCAGTAAAAACAACAACAATAACAGCAAAATCGACCATCAGCCATCAGTAATCAAGCATTTGGCCAAGGGAAACGTCGGCGCCGTCCACACCACATCATTCACCACAATGACGAGGGGCCAAAACGTGTTGAACGTTATGACAACTTCAGGCACGAGGCTGTCGCTATGTTATCCATTGTCCAATTGTCCAATTGTCCAATGTCGATCAAGAAAACGTTTGTTGTAGTACCATAGCATCTGGCCGGGCACAGCAGGCGATATCAGAAACAGTACCAGAACCACATTCACTCAACATCAGCCAGGTGAAGAAACACAGAATCCATTCAATATTGTAAATATATATATATATACAATTAGAACGAATCATTGATACCCTTTATTTAAGGATATAAGGATATATTATATTATATTTATGCTGTCCATTTTAATTGCACTTTTCATATGTTATTCGAAAGACCTTGGAACCTTGACTGCAGTGAAGAGCAGCTGCTGAAGGCTCATCAACATTTAAGACATGATCGTGTATATAATGATTTGCACACTTCCCATTTAGCCGGCAATCCAAGGCTATAGAGGTTTTAATTGCAAACTGATCAGGGAGCAAAAAATGAAAAAAAATGAAATAAATAAATAAAGAGAAGAAAAGAGAATTCTTGCATTAATCAGAAAGTCAACGGAGCTGCCAGAGCTCCAGCTCAATGCTTCATCATAAACGCGTAAGCAATTGATGTAGTCGCTAGTTGGTTACCTGGTTGGTAGTAGTCTTGCCTCCATTATCATAATCAGTGGATGGTTGGTGGTTTGGCTGGCTTGGTGGTTTGTTTGTTTGGTGGTTTGGTGGTTGGTGGTACGCAGGTAAGCAGCTGGCAGACGCCAAAGTCAACTACAGTCAGTCAGAAAGTTTGAACCTGTGCCGAGCACGCACCAAGAAATTCCTGAGGCTTGTATTGAATGGGGGAATGTCTGCTTGGCCAGGAAAAACGATCAGGAATGCCAACAGACAAACAGACCAACAAACCAGGAGACCCAGAGGCCAGCTGGCGACGTTGACAGCGTTGTCTGGGATCGGGTTTATTGAATAAACATTGCAAGTAAAATCAAACAAACAACAAGAAAGATGCCGTTGATGTCCCTCAAATCAGGCGCTCCACAAGCACAGTGCCAGTCTCACTTCACACATATACACATACACAGATAGAGATAGAGTGGAGTGGCGTCTACTCTCTGCTGATTTTATAGCACTGATACGCGGTGGAATCAGATCAGCTGAGGTTCCATCATTGCATTGAAGGTGCAAAATGCCTTGCGCCTTGGGCTCATGGGACGAAACTCATCTGGCGATCTGGC
This sequence comes from Zygothrica quintamaculata, assembly GCA_037044455.1. Lineage (NCBI taxonomy): Eukaryota > Metazoa > Arthropoda > Insecta > Diptera > Drosophilidae > Zygothrica > Zygothrica quintamaculata. The sequence continues at coordinate 183,530 of JBAMBS010001144.1, read as the reverse complement.
TAACTGGCTAACTGGCTAACTGGCAATGTGACAATGTGGCTAACTGGCTACCTGGCTAACTGGCGCTGGCTGCATAGATTGTCGACGCGGTATTAAATCAATGCCAATCCATAAATGGTTCTATGCGACGCATTGCATCAATTGGAATCTCTTAGCGATTTCATTATTCCACATTATTCTTAACAATAATATTCGAAATCAACATTCGACGTTCACTTCCAGACCTCCATCCATCCATCCATCCATCCAGTTAACGGCTACCTTTGAACGTTTCCAGTTAAAAAACGCCAACAATTCCACATGCAACGTGCAACATGCAACATGCAACATAAGGTGTGAATGCGCTCCATGTTCATAGTTCATTAGAGATCATATCCATCTATAGTTTCTTCTCTCATATCGATGATATATTGGAATACTTTACGTTCCGCCCTATGGTGCTATATGCGTCTATCCTCATTTGTTCCTTACCGCTAATTAACTAGCAACACATATGAACATAGACCCCTCCCCTCCCTCCCCCTAGTATTGTTACCTAACTTCTTGTATGCTTTTTGATTTTTTTTTTTTAAATTATTTTATTATTATTTTATTTATTTATTGTAAACAATAAACCAAAATTTAATTTCTAAAATAACAAAAAATAAAAAAAATATAATAAAATAATTAACATAAAAAAATAAGTTTAAATATATTAAATACATTATTGTATAATAATTTATTATTTATTTTGAGAGAATTTAAAAATTATTTCAACGCATAATTATAAATTAATTTTTTATATATTTTAAAACATTATTAATTATATCTTTTAATTATAAAAGTTTTATTATTATTAATTAAATATTAAAAAAGTTTTAAATTTTAATTTTTTATTTTATTAAAAAAAAAATGTTAACTTGATTAAAATAAAATTACTAAATAATAAATTTAATATATTTATTTGTAATTTTTTTTTATTTTTAATTGGAATATTTTTAATTTATTTTTTTAAACGTTTTACTATTAAAATAAATGAGGCCAAAAGTTGATTACCAAGAATCAATCGTATTGGAATAGAATCATAAGTAGGTCTGTTAGTTAGTAGATTGTGCATTAAGTATTGTTTCCTTCATAACTAGAAAGGATTCAGCTTTCACTCTATACAAATCCATTGCCATGATTTGAGTTGAGTTGGATAATTGAAGCAGAAATTGCATCCTGAGTTTTCTGGTCCAATGCCAGAGACGTGACAATGGCGATAAAATGCATTGGCAGGAGGTAGGAGGCAGAAGACACTGGAGGCGTTGTGTTGCTCTTCCATTAGGGCAATGTATGTGTATATATAAGTGTGTTGGAATTGTGTGTGTATGTGTGTGTGTATCTGGTTGTGTGTTCATTTGTTGTTCCTGCTGACAATGTTTGGTCAATGGTCAATTTGGCAGCAGTTTATTTTGATTGTTGTTGCATCCGGGGCAAGGATAACGATGTGAACACAAAAATGGCACAGCACCAACTGAAACAGTTCACATTGTTACACACAACACACAGAAACACACACACACACACACACACACAGATATATATATATACAAACAGCACGCTTTTAAAAATATTTTTTGCCATAGTCACGAAATGTGGCAATAAAGCGTCCTGGTTTTTGGCTGACTATCAATGTCCTGCGGCAAACACGTTCTAAATAATCATTTGATACATTTATATATATATATATATAGCTATATATATATATATTCTACAATGTTGCTTGGACTACATCAATTGTTCCTTACATAGCTAATAGTCAATGGTCAGTGAACAATTGGAATAAGAACATTGAATCCTTCCGCCATAGCTCCTTTTGATAAGGTGAAATTATCTGTGCCTTGTATTGCTTGGCTCATTAGTTAGGGTCACAACGATTTCAAATCAAATTAGTTAAAACTTGGGAGTGGGCACTGCGTCAATGCTGGCAACTGCTGTGGTAGCTTTAGCTGTAATGGCCACAACTAATTATCTTGAATAAATTTAAATGGGCAACGCTCACCTGACATTTATGACGGCACTAAAATGCCATCCATGTGATGTTACCCCCTCGCACTTGAATGATCTGGAGGAACCCTCTTGGTTTTTGGGTAATATTTTCTTTTTTTTTTATAATTTTATTATTTTGGCAGAGGTCAATGGCAACTGTCATTGTCGTTGTCGTCGTCGTCGTCGTCGTCGTCGTCGGCGTTGAGGTGGCCCTGGCACTGGCCATGCACTCTGCTTCAAGCTCAAGTGCCTCGCATAATTGCGACACGTTGGCGGAAGCGCATGAACATGAGCATAAGCATGAGCATGAGCTGTGGTATGGGCAGGGGTAGGGGTAGTAGTAGTAGCTGTAGGGTCATTGGCGGTGGCAGGGGTAGAAGCACGGGGCGCACATCATTAACCTGTAAGCTATTTGGCCCAAAATCCACAGCAGTGAAATAATTCCCCAAAATGTTAGGTAATGAGACATCAAGTGCTCAACTCTGCTAGGACACGCGTTGCTCAGCTTTACACCTTGTTGCAGTGTTGCGTTATGGCAGCTGATGCCAGCGTTGATTGTGTCTGTGCACACAACACGGGATATAATACATGGGGAGAGAGGGAATGAGATGCATTACTACAGCTCGTGTGTGCATTCGCTCGGAAAACTCAAAAAAAAAGAAGAAATAAATCCATATACAATAATTTTGATTGTTAGTCAGTGGCAATGATATCCGATTACTAGACAGAGACACACACACACACACACACACACACACATACACAGAAATGCGAACTGGAGCTGGGCAAGGCATCTCTTATATTGGCATATTACTAGCATTAGGGACACGCCCCTTCAGCTTCTAAGTGCTATGGATTCTTTTATAGTTTTGTTTTCCTTTTTTCGGTTTTTTTTTTTGTTTTTGGCTTCCATTACGAATTTTTGGCAATCTTTTGCGACGGTCTGACAACAATGACGTGAAGTGGCTTGGCAGGCTGCCTTTGTGCCCCGCGTGTCATTCCATTTCCGCCAGACTCAAAACGCAAATCAAACACACAACATTACGATAACGACGACGACGACGGCGACGACAGCTGCTTTGCTTTGCATATGCATGTACCAAGAGTCCTTGCAGGCGCCCTATACGCACGCACACACACACATATAGCGATTGTATTGTGCATACATATATATAAATCTTAATCTTTTTAGCCATCGCATATATAGCTTTTGATTTGCAGCTATATACAAAGCTATCAAAGAAATTTGTACCTTTTTTCCAAGACAAAGGATGCGGCGTCAAAGGCCAAACGTCAAAAGACTTGAAGCACTCGCGAATGAATTTCTTGACATGCGTGTGTATTCATATGTGTATGTGTATGCCTATGCGTGTGTGTGTGTGTGTGTATTCTACTTATATATAGTATTATTGTTGTTTCTGCACACACAGGAAACTGCAGAAAGGTGCAAACGAACTTCCGCTCCAAATCAGTATTCGATTTGTTGCTGTAGCTTCTGACGCTGCCGCTGCCACTGCCACTGCCACTGCCACTGCCATTGCCACAGCTACTAATACAATCTCTGCATCAAGTATAGATTCAGCTTCAGCTGCTCCTTATGTTAGTTTAAAAGATTTGTTTGCAGTTTGTCGTTGGTTTCTCTTTTTTTTTTCCCCCTGTTGTGACACGCGCTGAATTTTCTCAGTTACCTTGCAGCTGGTGATGTTTGGTGCGGCTTTTGGCCTTTGGCTACTTAAGAAGCTCATCATCAATGATAGGCCTGGTCATTCTTTAATCAATCATCATTAACGATTATCATCATCATCATCATCATCATCATCCAGTTGCCTTAACACACAGTAGCTAAGCGAACTGAAAGGCCGATTACCTACAAACATTGCTCTTACTACTCTCTTGGCCTATAATTACTGTAGTTGTAGAAGGATCAGAGGTAAAAGCAAAGGTAAAGATATAGGCGGGGGCAGCAACAGTAACAGCATCAGTAAAGAGACAACAGTTGTGTCAGATCCTGCAGGGCAAAATGTGACTTTAATGAGTAAAAATGTGATAATTAGTAGACGCCAAGAGACCGACAAAGAATAACCAACTTGCTGATGGTGGCTCATTCTCTAGTAATTACTGTAAAAACCATTTGGACAACAAATTGCGCACTGGGCGGGCGGAACAACAAACATTCAACAACAAACATCAAGTGCTTTCATCAATGTTCTACGATACAAAAAAAAAAAAATAAGAGAAAAAATAAATGTTAACAAACAATACAAAATGGATGAGGAAAAATATATGTGCAGTAATTTTCATACGTGTAGCCTTAGTCGGAGTCGTGGCCAACACTCAGCAGTACAAACAATGTGAGAATAAATTCAACTGCTGCTTTCAACAATATTTTGTTTCAATTAAAAACATAACGGTATTTTGTAGTTGCTCCAAACGCAGTCTGTCCAGCTTAAAACCAACAGAAAACAATTGTCTGACTTTAGGTAAATAAATGTTGTTCTTGCATAATAAGCAGATACAAACCTTTTTTTTTTTTTAAAGATCAGCTTAATTTTTATATAAGTTTCCGTATCTATTGGCCGACATGGCAAGGAATCATGTGTATCTCCTCCTCCTCTGTTTTCACTCCCAGTCAGAGAGTTTATAAATATTGTTTAAATGCTTTCAATAAAAATGTCAGCACGCTGAATGGCGGCACATTAAATGCATAAAGTGTCCTGCAGTATCCTCAATGTTGTTATCGTTGTTCATGTCGCCAGCGTTGAATGTCCTTCGTTTTTGTGCTCCTTTTTTTATTTATTTTGCGCATTGCCCATGGCTAACAAAAAGCAAACAAACACGCACACACATACAGTAATTCAAAGGAATTTAGATGTTCCTCATAAATAGAAAGAGGGAAAGAGAAAGATATCCTTCTGACCTATATGTTAACCATGTTATGGATGTGTCGTCTGTTGGTGGTGGTCAAAAATTCGGCAGCGGCGACAAAGTCGGGGGAGTGTGTTAAATGTTTTGCGTCAATTTGTCGCTTTGTTTTCTTTTACCTAAAAACCTTATCCACATTCACGTAATGCGCTCATCGCCCTGTGAATGAAACACACATACAGATATATACATATATATTGTATATGTCGTAGCAGATCTTCAGCTTTAGGTTACCTGAAAGGCAAGCGGTGTGTCTGTGTTCGGTAATATCATTATCAGGCTCAGCGGTAAGGACGTTCAGAACATACAGTGTCCAAAGCAGGCATGGTATTCGCACACCCGTCGTGCACGTCACAAAACAAATGATAAACAATTATTTGTTACAAAATTTTCCGCTCGATTCTATTGGTGGCCAATGTATATATGTGTATGTGTATATATATATATATATATATATATATATATATATATATATATATATATATATATACATATAGATGTGTATAGAATAGAATATTTGTCGCATCAATCGTTTGATCTTGTTGTGTTGGCGAAACCAGATTTTTCACAATTTTACAATGCATTTGGGTGTTCCATTGTTTTGTCTCGTCTTCTCTTCAAGCCATTTACCATCCAACATTACACGTAGCGCCTTTTGTCAGCATTTAACAATTTAATACGTAGAAATGACAAATCGGAAGTAAAATTTGTTGTGCCTATTTGAATTAAGGTATTTATGTGAGAAAAAGATAGCACAATTATTTAAAATTGCAGCCCTGGTTTAAGTCTGTTTTAAAAGCAAGTGGGCAGCACTTGCATACTAAAGCAGAGTAAAGCAAATAACAATAGGATAACAGAAAAGACAAAACAAAAATAAAAGCACAGCGCGGCGGGAAAAAAAGTTTAATTCTTTCAGGCTAAAAGTTAATTGTGTTAAGTGTTTTTGTTTAAGGCGGCATTGTTTTTATTATTTTTTGAGTTTTCTTTAATCTGTTAATATTGTTTTAAGTGCATTAATTTAGCATAATGTTAGTAAGCTTTGAAAATACATAACAAATATAATTTTGCACATCAAAAGTTGTGTCCCAGTAACTGAAT
>JBAMBS010001144.1:0-172500 GCA_037044455.1 Zygothrica quintamaculata | reverse complement strand
TATAAGCATATTCGTCCATTGTACAATATATAGACAATCGTCTCTTCTACCTAATCAACGCATATTGTTCAGCTATAGCTTAATAGTTTGATATATAACTATTTTTTTGTACTATGAAAGATACAATACTTTATGAAAATTAAAATTTGATAGTATATATGTTCTATATATATATATATATATTTATTTACAATCAATCGGAACTGATTAGGTTTACACACACATAAACTTGATGCTCAAGAATTCGAAATTTTCATATAAACAAATTGAAGACTTTTTGTTATAGAGTTAAGCACAAAAAATAACTAACAAAATAAATTTGATTATATATATATATAAAATATGTTTCCAAAAATTAATCGAACTTTTTGGATATAGAATACAATACACATTATATTTTTTTTAAAGGATATTATTTATTTAAAATGGATTCTATTTGACTCAAAAATAAAATGGCGTTTGAATAGAGGAAGAGCAGGCTAATTCGTGGGTGGCTAAAAAGATATATCCGTTTATCTTTAACAAATATTTGTTTAGTTAATTTTGCTGTTTTCCCTTTGGATATTCAGGTGTAACTTTTTAACGACCTAGCCTTAGATTGTAATTAAGATCCTCACGACCATCTAATAAAATGTGTGTTGAATTTGAGTACGAAAAAGTTCGATTCTTTTCTGGACACATATGCTTAAGTGCTATTGAGAATCGATATTAGATTATACAAGATTTCTTCAAAATTTTCAGTACAGTCCAATTGCAGGCCTTAAATACATATATACATAAACATTGAATAAATCTATAAATATATGTATATATTATATTTAATTATATATACATATATATCTCAAGACTACCTCAAATCGGTGAAGTAGATAAGTAATGCAAAAGAAAAACTAATCGGTTCAATTAAGTAGCATATTAATCATATTTAAAACTGCCCTTATGAAATATCATCACTGCCAGCCTTAGTAAATAAAAGAGCACCAATTGCATATTTACTATATATATATATATATATATATACATAATTGTATTTTGTATATAACTTTGGAAACGCAAGTAAATAAATAAATTTAATAAAAAAAATTTAGTGTACAATGACTATTTATTTAATAGTAGATAAAACGAATAGTGCATTTAGCTTTAAGTTTAGTTCTATTAGTAAATTTTAACTTAGATAAACGTTTTACGGTATACCAAATAATACTTTAAGTCTGCTATAAATAAATTAAAAGATTAAATCTTACCTTCAAATCGTTTATGAGCAACTGAAATATTTGAGAAAAGGCTACCACTAAATGTAACACAGCTAATGCCACTTATTTTTGGCACTATAGCAATATGCGATAGGCTTTACAACAAAATGTCCGATAGTCAATAATCAATTTTAATATCATATTAGTATCAATAGCCTATCATATCTCACTCCTTTAACATTGCCAATTGAGCTTAAGCTAGCAATAAATTTCCCTAAGTCGATATAGTGGCATCACTTGCGATTAAAAAATTGTTCCCTTTCTTTGATCAATGTAAGCTCTAACACATCAGTGCTGCTATACGAACTTAGGTTAAATAATTTTTTCTTTATGGTGTTAGATGGCTACACTAGTCGGTGCTTTGCATAAATTATAATTAAATTAGTGTTAAAAACTTATTTAATCCTAATAAGAGCAAAACTAAAATTCTAAAGTGTTAAAAGTTGGTAACCGATGCAAAATAAAGCAGTAAGTATCACAGTATAGGTTATTTATATTCATGGCAACGTGTTCACACACACATATGTACGTACTGTGAACATCCAATTCCAAGTACTCAAAACTTTTTATTTCCGGTTGCAATACAATATCTTAGCATGCATCCATCTTTATCAAAGCATTTTTGTTTCCCTTGTGACACAAAAGAACCGTTCAGGCTAACAGTAAAAAAAAAAACCGGTAGAAAAAAAACCTTGAATTTCCGTGACAATTTCGTGCACGCACCTGGGACCGCATGCACCTCCTGCCATTTTGTTTGGTTTCTTTTTCTGGATCTTTTTTTTTTGTTTTATATTACTAGCGTCTCACTGACTGTAACCCAACCCGTATTTAAATCCCAAACCTCCAACTTCAATACCAGCCCCAATCCTAAGCCCAAATAAAAGCTCCAAAGGCGTCAACCAGTTCGCATTGACGCGCTTCTGTTGTTGGTAAATCCCTTCGGACACGAATTTATGTTTGTTTGTACATATTTCACCGTTAATCATTCGTCAGAGCTTGTCACAGGCACAAAAAAAAAAAAAAATAAAAGGGAAGAAAAATTCAACAGAGAATGGAAAATGGCAAATTTGGAAGGAGCTGAGGAACCAGGGGGGAGGTAAACATGGATAAAAAGCAACGTTGGCCAAATCTACAAATATACAAACAAAATGTTCGCTTTAGCAACAACGCCCACAACTGTGCTACGAATATTCGCATTAGCTGAACAAAAGGGTAACTGAATCGACTTTGCTTGGACAAAGGATTCAAATGACGCTGATTAATGTTTGACCCGTTAATTTGTTGATTTGTTACTACCGTTGGGAGTACAAATTGTACTTGAAACAGTTCTCGAATATTTATGCTTTTAAGGAAGACTTTTGTCTAAATAAATTATATATATATCTACATCATTCTAACGATTGCTTCTTGTTTAAGGGATTAAAGTGTGACCTTCTCGAATTAAGCTTGGGTTTTAATTGACTTTTAGATTATATAAATATATATATATATATATATATATATATATATATGTTTATGTTTATGTTTATAAATTTATATGGCCTGCACATTGGTTGAGCTTATGGATAGAGGCACCCAGTAAATAAATCATATCAATAAGAAAAAGATGCATGAAACACACAGGAGTAGGGGGGTAGAAATACAAGGAGATTGAAGCTGTAGCCGTAGTCTTGTCCTTCGCTTCGCATCGACTATGCAAGAGGCCGGCAAACATGTTTATAAAAAGTACAAGTTAATATTTATGTAATTCAGCAGATACGAAGTACAACGAGCAGATCATTACATTGACATATTCATGCACACACGCTCCATGCGGTATGTCCATCGGTCCATCGGTCCAACTGTCCAGTTGTCCAGGAATTCCACTGAAGAGGCGAACAATGCGAACAAGTTGAAAGGAATGGCAATTCAAAATGATGCAAAGGGAGGAGCAGGTGACCATGTAAAGTACGGACATTGCATCCCACGCGACGTTGAAATCAACCTGCATTTTGCTGTGGATGTGACTGTGCCTTGACTTTGTTTATTTTTTTTTTTATTATTTTTGTTTTGTTTTTTTTTTTGTTATTTTCTGTCTGTGATGACAGCGATGAGGACAACAACAACAACGACAACAACAACAACAACAACAACAACAACAACAACAACAACAACAACAACAACAAGGAGTATGAGTACAAGGAGTTTATGGAAAAGTAACTCACAACGTATTGTCGCTATAACTTGGGCAACGAGGCCTCTTTTTATCTGCAACATTGGAACAACCAACGACTGTAGACTGTAGACTGTAACCTGTCCATGTCCGATGCATGCTTATCAAAGGTCTCTTGTACCTGTCATAAGGCCCACTGAAATATTGTAACCCAAGAATGTACTAAGAGTATTGCTTGCCAACCGAAAACGCAAACTTCAACCCAGAACATCAACCCCAATGCCAATTTCAATTTCAATCCCTAACCTCCCAATTTCATTTCCCAATTTCATGCCGAAGCATAAAGTAAACAGAAATAGCTGCGGAATCAGCATCAAGCTTGAGTTGGGTGCGTCTGTTTGCCAGTTTGCAGTTAACTTTTAATAAACTGCATTTCACTCCTGACAATAGCTGGGACCACTTTACTTTCAGGTGTAGCTGCCTCCGCCAGGATACGTTCATTTATCTAACTTGGCAACAGTACCGGTAAATATGGAAATTCTTTCGTAGTTTCTTTTTTGCGGTTTGAATGTTTTTGTTTTTTCTTTTTTGGTTTAGTCTTTACTTTACATTCCTTTTGCTATTTTCTTTTTGTTTTCTTTTTTCTTTTCCTTTTTTTTTTTGCCGCTAAACGTTTCATTAAATACTTGTGTGGTGTACATTGTGTGCAGTGTCCTGACTGTTGGAGTGTCCTTATGTCCGCTTGGTATAATTAATTTCCGCTGCCTGAATGGCTGAAAAACAAGTGAAGTACATTGCACTGAATGAAATGAATGTTGAAAAAGAAAGGAGCTTGACCTCGTTGCCATAGGTTAAAGGACTTTCCTCCGCTCTCTATATAATAAGTTGAAGAGCCGCAGTAACAGTAAATATAAGGAGCAGCTTGGAATGTGATACAAAAAAAAAAAATTAATTAAAAATAATAACGCTTCTATTAGTGTGCCATTAGAGGAATTGCAACGATTTTACGCTTAGACGTTGTTAACAGCACAAGGATAACAACAATGCTGAGCTATTGTTGAAGTAGCATATGGTAGATGAGCTTAAGGATACGCTCAACTCATTTTCATTGGACTAAAATCAAAGTGCTTCATAAGCTGCGGGTCGCTTATTACTGCTGGTACTATTTTGGGCTAAAATATTCAAAGGTCTATACCAAAAATGTGGCCAGAACCGTCATATTGAATTTCTTAGCTGACTCAGTATATGGGCTATGCTTTTTATTGGGGCCTTTTAGGTTAATTGCCCTTGTAGCTAGTAAGGGATGTAAAGGGATAGGGGATAGGAAATAGGGAATGTACTGCCATCGACATTTGTCCACTGACCATTGAAGTCGCCACCATGATATGAGGTCATGTTGTGGCTTCATTAGAGCTAAGATTGAGGCTTTGGCTGAACCACCCAGTTAAGAATGAAATTAGTTTCCATTTGCCCCCATCTATTGTGTACAAGGCGCTGGTTGATACCGTTCACTTCTGCACCTGTGCGTGCTCCATGGCAATTTAGGTCCTAACTGACTGACTGACTATGTGTGTATGTGTGTGTGTATATATATGTGTTGGTTGACTCCCCCGTTGTTACATAATCGCTTCACAATGTCGGCGCAGACAACAAAGGATTTGCCATATATAAAATGGAAGTAACTGTCAAAGTTGTTCCAAGATATATTCATAATTCTCACATGCTCTAATCCCAGGTGTGTGCGTGTTGAGCTGTCAACGTTGCCAACATTAGTTGGAGCAATATCCGGACGGGTGTGCCATATAATTGCCAGAACTTATGGGGTTAACATGTTACCTAAGTGACACCTGCTTCAATTTTTAACTTCAACATGCTTTAAATGCGTCATCTTAACAACACCAGCTCCCTATGTGTGAATCAATAATATATGTATATATATTTAATACAGTTGCTAAAGTTGATCTTTAAAAGCTGTACATGAAGAGGCTTTGTAGGCATCCACTTGGTTGCACTTAGTCCAATTATACACAGCTCGAAAATGTTGCTAGATTTTTGCATTAACTTTTTCTTTGATTCTTTTTTTTTACCTTATACGTTCTATCAAGACTTCCTTGTCTCTCAAGTTTCTCTCTTTCCCTCTGACTTGTTTGTGCGTCCATTCAGTCAATTAGCGTCCCACCGAGTAGCAGCTACTTGGTTGATGGACAAAGTGTTTCACTTGCTACTCAGAAGCAGCTTGACTTAAATTTTTCCGTCTCTGTCGTTATGTGCATGTAAATCTGTGTGTTTGTGTGTGTATCAGGATCAGGTAAAGCAAACAGATTGATAGCCACCTAATTGAGTGCAAATGCTGGGCGACAGCAACAAGGATATGGAAAGAAACAGGCATGGCATTACCTTTCATTACCCTTGCACAGCAGCAGAAGCAGCAGCAGCTCAGCTGCTACTCATGACGGGATAATTGCCATTCAGGGTCATCATACCAAATGAGTTTGGGTAACGTATCCTTCGTATGGAGTTGTTATGCCATTTCATAGCTCTCACATACTTATGCTATGATACTAATACTATGATAAGCATTAGGTTACGTTCTTTGATAGCAATGCTAAGAGGTGGTCCTTTGTTAAAGGAATGTCTCTTTTAAGTGCTTCCAATGTCAATCGTTTGCATTGATAATCCTAACGAACAGTTTTATATACGTTCCCGCAAGGGTCCTGACATTAATTTTTTTAATGTGATATTTTTATATATATTTTGGTAACACACAAAATTAAATGCACCTAACGGAATGTTAAGGATTCCGTCTAAGGGTTTCCTATGAAGCTTAAATAGCCTTAGGAACAACGGAGTGGGGGAAAAAGGAAGCAGAGAGTGAGACAGAAAGATTTTGTTGTAGATTTACAAAACTTTGATCTAAGTAAGAGACATAAAGGCATAGCTTGAGGCAGAAAAAGTGGCAGAGAAATGAGGCAGAGGAATGAGGCAGAGAAGTTGAGGAGAGATTACCCTAAGGACTATTATCAAACTTTGTGTACAGAGGGAGATGTAGGGAAATATATATAAAGAAAAGTAGATATATTGGTGAACTTAAAGAGTTAGATATAGATATTATTGTACTTCCTATAATATTTTATATATAGTGAGCAAGATAGAGAAAGGAAAATAGGAAGATCAATAGGAAAATCACTTTGAGGATCCCTCTTAACTCTCTCTTAGTTTTCCAAAGGAAATAGAAACTGCAATTGTAATTTTTCTATTTCTTAACTTAGGCAGCTGAAAGCATTGTTATTTCTTACTTTCATAACTGTTTTCCTAACACATCGTTAATAATAATTATTGATATCATTATGAACATCATTAGAAGATCTCAATTGATCATTATAGCAATACTTATGGCTTGAAGTTAGATGATTTGTTTGTATTATAGATTTGAGTTTGTTTAGCAATAGAACTTAACACTCGAGTTGATTCACTTGTACTACGAATGTTGATCTTTAATATGAAGTTGGGGCATGCAACAACCAGGTTGATTTTTTTTTGTGGCAGCTTTGCAGTTTCCTTTGGTGGTTCGGTTGAGTATAACTTAAGTTTAGCTTTGGACCAAATAAAGTCAAAGCTTTTGTAACATTTTGGCAGGTGGCGTTGGGATTTCACATTGCAACGTTGCACGTTGTACGTTGCAAGTTTAATGTTGAATGTTAAATGTTGAATGCATGGGGACATTGAACATTGAACGTTGCACATACATTGGGCTGCCCGCTGACTCGCCAGATGCCAAGCAACAACAATAACAACACGAAGAGCAACAACAATCACAATCGAAATGTAGCTGCCTCGCGGCGGCGTTGATTGAGTTGCACCTGCCATTCGCAGAAACAAGCCGAACGGCTTCTGCCAGTGACACACACACACACACACACACACATATGTATACACAGAGGAGCACACACACACACACACACATTCAGAGATCCAACCAACACACTTGACAACCGCAATTGTGGCCGGTCACAACCTATATGATATACATAGATAGAATGGAGAGGGGTCTGTTTATGTTAAGGGGGTGTTTATGGGGTATACTGGATTGTGGATTGCGTATTGGGGCAGGTGCTGGCAGCAGCAACAGCAACAGCAGAAGCAGCAGCAGCATCAGCAGCTACTTGATGACCGACGCCCGTTGCTCACGTTATTTATGTGCCCCTTTTTTTATTTTGCTTACCTTTTTTTTTTTTGGCTCTCTCCAGAGTCAAAACGCCTGGCGTTTGTCCAGCTGTAACTGCTGTTGCTTCTAAAGCTTTTGTTGCTATTGCTGTTGCTGTTGACATTTTGCTTCTGAATTTCGATTTTGAGACGGCAACTTCTATAATCCAACTTCGAGACTGACACTCCTGCCACAGTCTGTTGCACATAAATCTCAGCTGTTTCTGCCACTGCTGCTGCTGCTACGACTGCTGCTACGACTGCTGCTACTACTGCTGCAATGCGATAGCAGTGAATCCATTGTAATCCTGCTGGCGTTGCTGCTGTTACCGCCCCCAAAGTACGCCTCGCAAATATATCTACAAATCTGACAATCTGACAATCCGACAATCCGACAATGACAAGGACAATACTATAAATCTCAACTCTCATCATGCACTTGACTTCATTATATATCATACAAAATGTATATCTGTATGTGTGTGTGTGTGTGTGTTAGTGTGTGTGTATGTGTATGCAATTGTGTGGGTATTATATAATATGCTTGAGTTGAATGTAAATTCATAAGTAATCAGCAGTTGCAATCAAGCAAATCCTGCCGAAGCATGTCAACGTTCAGCTGGCATTTGTCAGGCGTCCTCCATATATCAATGTAAATGTTTAATTAAAACTATACATATATATATATATATATATATAAATACATAAATATATATATATTCTATATATATATATATAATATATATCATTGATATGTATCCCCGTTAAGAGATACTAAAGGCAAACAGCTGACAACTGATTTTGTCCTTCTGTTCTATTGTGTTGATTCGTGACTTTTGACATTTCTCAGCGTCGAATCGAATACTTAAATATCCTTATTGATGAAAGGATTATGAAAGTGGCTTTCAACTTGATTAAACATAATTAATTATATTTCAGTTACATCGCTTTAAATATATATATATTTTAATAAATATTAAATGTTTATTCATTATAATTAATATTATAACAAATTTAATTTTAAGGAACTACAAAGGACCTTAACTAATATAAACTCAATACTTTCTACCATTCCACTTTGTGTCCTACTTTTTATTGCTACCTTTATTTCTATTTTGTTATTCATAAAGCAAAGCTATCCATTCGAGAGCGCGAAAGGATTAAAAGCAGCTCGGACCAGTAGCTCCATCAAAAGCTTTGACCAAGGAACACACTGGTACCTAAATTTTGGGGAGGTATATTTTTTTTTATCATTAAAAGGCCTCTTAAACTAATTAAATGCAAGTATTCACTAAGCTTTCAATGAAAGGATATAAAAAGCTTTGACTTGCTCTAATTATATATAGAATATAGTTAATAGATTACAAGGATCTGCTTTTTATAGGAATATACGTTATATAACAGATGAAAATCAATCCTTGGAATCAGTAATAGAAGTTTCGTTGGTTTCTTTTGGATGTACTTCAATCATAGTCCTTTTTTCTAGATAAGCTGAAATATAAACCCAACCAAAGTAAAGAATAAAACACATAATAAAATTTCATTAATAATTTAGACATTTATTTTTATATTTTTTTTATTTTGTTTTTTTTTTTTTCTTCAAATTTGAATTAATTTTTTTTTTCTTTTTGTTTAAATTTTCATTGCTATTTAGTTGTCTTCTTCTTGGTATTTTTCTTTATAATTTTTGTTTTCTTTTTTTTTTTTTTAAATAGAGAACTACATTTTGTGGGGGGTCTGATAAATGGTATTATGTAATGGTGGGGGCGGGGGGCAAGGACGTGTTCACAACTATTTTTATGTTTAGCTTAGCTTTAATTTATATATTTGATTTTGTGGGAATTTTATTTGGCTTACGCTTTGCTGAGTTTTTTAACGCTACTTTTAAGTTTTTCACTGAATATTTTATTTCTTATTTTTTGGATTTTTCCCTATATATATATATATATATATATATATATACATACATATATATATATATATAGATGATATTCGTATTTAGATCGGTTCAATAACTACTTGAATAACTATTTAGCGTTTTTCTAATTTTTTAATATATTTTTTATATATATATATATATATTTTATTTTTAGGATATTGGCAATTTTTACCATTTAAATATTTAATTTCATAAATATAAAAAAAAAAATTGTTTGAAAAAAAAAATTTGAAAAAAAAATTTTTTATGTTTTACAATTATTTTGATTATTATTTTTGATTTTCTTTGGCTTTTCAATTTGTTTTTTAGTTTATTATAATTTTTTTGTATTTTTGCTTTTAGTTTTTTAGTTTTTTTCTTTTTTTGGAGTAAATATGTGGATAGAGGGGGCGTGGTTACAGTGGGGCTGGGTAAGTTTTGTTTTGGGTTTAATAAATAGTTTTCTTTTTATCGGGTGCTTAATTAATTTCTATATTTGATTTAAATAATTTTCCTTTTGTTTTTAAGTTGAATTTCAATAATTAAATTTTTTTTCTTTCTTAATTATTTTTTGTTTTAATTTTCTTTTCTTTTCTTTTGACTAGTGTGCGACTTAATAATATTTACAATTTGAAACAATTTCCTGTGAGTTTTCTTTTTAATTTATTTATTATTATTATTTAATTATTTAATTTTTTTTTTTTTTTTGAATATTCTATGTTCTAGTTATAATACATCTAGTGGGGCTTGGCGTAGAAGGGTTGGCTGGGGGAGGGGAGGTGGGGAGGTGGTTTGTGGCATATTTATTTAAAATAATATAATGTAAACATTTATATTTTTAATCAAATTTAAGCAATTCCTATTAATATGTTAATTAGACAGACTAAACGGTGCCAAATAAATACAATAATTAAAACGATTGAACGTACATAAGAGGAGGGGGGGTGTGTTGGGTTCGGAAAGGGGGAAAAAGGAGCACAAAAAAGAATTCATTAAATTATATATATATATATATATATATATATTAAATTATAAACATTTTTTTATATAGAAATTTTTTGCTAGAGGCGAATTAAATTATAGTTTTTATTGCTCTCCTCTGCACTGTGTGTTTGTGTTGCTTGCTTGCTATCTCTCTCTTCTTTCCCCCTTTCATAGTGTATGTGTATGTGTGTGTGTGTGTGTGTGTGTGTGTATGTGTGTGTGGGGCAGTAGGGGGTATCTTGGGTATTTTACACGCAAAGAAAAAAAAAAAAATTCAGTCTTTGGTTCTATCACAACATTTGTTAACACGTTTCGGCCCATTCTTTATTGAAAGTGTTTCATTTTCATTTTGTTTTCTTGTATCTTCTGTTGTTCCGGTTGTTGCGTGAAATGTTGGAAACGAAACGCTTTAACGTAACGCAACGTAACATAACGTAACGGAACGAAAAGTGAAGCCGAACGAATTCTTTATATTTTTTTTTTGTTTTTTTTTGTATTTTTTTTGTATTTTTTGTATTTGTTTTTGTTTTTGAATCTAGTTTTGAACTAAAATCATTTGAGTGAACTTTTTTTTGTTTTTGTTTATGTTTAGGTTTGTTTTGTTGTCTGTCTGTCTGTCTGTCTATGTTTCTCTCCTGTATCATAATCATATACTCAATTTTTTTTTTATTTTTTTATACCTTTTGAGGCTTTAATTTGTTTTTTTTTTTTTTTTTTTGCCTTTTTGTATTGAAAGTCTGCATTAGGAGCTTAGGACACGCCCAAGTCGTGCAGCAAATGTTGTGTGATCACCTCACTCTGTTCCTCCATAAGCTGTGCTGTAACCGTATTGATTAGATTGAATGCAATCGCAAATACAGTAAATGCACAATAGACGCCCAATGCTAGCCACCATATTAACTGTTCATATTCCCGATGTCCAAAATTCTTAAGCACCAGAAAGCCAATAGTTAAACCAGCCAAGGCTCCAGTTAAATGTGCTATATACGAGACCTGTGGACCCTTGGCATAGGCAGATGTACTAGCTCCATCAAAATATTGTGTATATAGTGCATAACCCAAATCACAAGAAACTAAACAGAGAGAGAGAGAGATTGAGAGAGAGAGCAAAAAATGTATACAGTTAGTTATTTGTTTTGTTTAAAATTTTGTTTTTTTTATTATTTCGAGTTTTGATTACTTACCAAAAATAACCACAGAGCCCAGCTGCGTGGATGCAGATTTCATGTGCGCATAGTTAAGCGTTATATTGGCCAAATGTGCTGCAAGTAATGCATAGACACCACCACTGGCGCCAACTAGAAACACTTCAGAGTCAACAACACTGGTGCCCAGTGAGCCAGCAAATACGCCAGCCAAATAGATGACACCAATTCTAGCTGTCCCATGCATAACCTCCAATGGTACACCAAAGAACAGCTGTATTATAATATTGAATCCCAAATGGAACCAATTTGCATGCAGGAACATATAGCTAAAAAATCGCCAGACTTGCAGGCGACGATCTGGTCGATAGACAAGTACCGAATCACTGGGTATTGGTACTGGTAGACCAAAATTTTGGGCGGGCATTGTATAACGGTCATAGGCAAAAATTGCAATCTAAAAGAAAAAAAGAAAAAGAAAAACAAAAAATAAAACATAAATTAATATAAAGTACATATATAAATATATAAATATTAAGGTATTAAATTGAAGAATTGAGTATCGATTTTAGAATTCAAATTTTGAGTTGTTCTTGTGGTGGTGGTGGAGTGGAGATTGGAGTGGGGGAGGGGGGTTGTTGTTCTGATTTATGTGCAACTATGTTTCATGTTGTAAAAGTCTAACACGCAACGTTGAACGTGTCCCAAATAAGCGATAACACAAACACACCAACACACACACACACACACACACACACACACACACACACACACATTCATACACATACACAGAAAGAAAGGCACACAAACACATTGAAAAGCTAGACAGGCAGACCGCTGCTATAGTCCTGCCAACATTATTTTGGCATTCGTTGAAACTCAACTCACACTATCTCGCTCTCGCTCTCTCTTCCTATCTCTCTCTTACACAATTTTGCTTGCCTTTACTTGTCGTTTATATATGTATGCGTTTGTGTGTGTGTGTGTGTGTGTTTTCGTTTAGTTTTAATGTTTCTGTAGTTGTAGCTTATTTACAATCGATTTTGGGGGCGCCAGGCAGGCAGCCAGAGACGTAAAACTTCTTATACACTCTTCTATTTTCTCTATATGCATGTGTGTGTGTGTGTCTTTATTTGTATCTATCTCTGTGTGTGTGTGTGTGTGCTTAAGAATGCGCAAAAGAAAGCAGCATTTTTATCGCTTTTAGTTGGAAGTTGAGAATTTTTGTAAGTTCTTGAAGGAAATTTTTTTTTTGTGATTTTTTTTTTTGTTTTTTTTTACTACTTTTTGCGGTTCTTTGATTTAATAATAATCATAAATAATGAGATACAACAACTGCAACTGCTAGAGCTATTTTAATAGCTATTTTATAGTTGTTTTTTTGTTTCATTTCTAAAATGCAACAAGCAGAAATGGAACATTACGTGATAAAGCTTAAAGTTTGAAATGAAAACAAGTAACAATGCTATAAGGCACGTTATAAGGGGAATATATGGAATGGAATAGTAAGGAATGCATGAAATTGCATAACTTTATGAATTGTTTAACGGAACGCATGGAATGAAACACTATTTGACGCTATCTCCTGGGGTATATAGAAAAGTTGAAAATACTTAAACAAGAGTTGCTCTTAAAGTAAGCTTAAGGGGAATGAAATGGAATGGAACGGCTGCATTTATTTAGAAACTCACCTCAATGATAGAGATCATCAGAATGAACCATGGCCAATGCTTGCGATGCTCATATTTAAGCATCATCAGCTCATCCGTTTCCACGGGCGCCAGGTTGCATGCCACAGATGTGGATGAATTGGCTGTTGCTGTTGATGCTGCTGCTGCTGCTGCTGCTGCTGCTACGGCTGATGCTGTTGCTGCTGTTGGCGCTTGCAATTTGCTGTTGTGTGTGTCACGCTGCATGTAAATGTGTTCACCCTGTCGTGTGCAGCAGGTGCTGCTTGCTGTGCTGCAATCTGTATCATATGATGAGCAGGCGGCTGCAGCGGCAGAGGCTGATAAATAGGATTTGTTGCTGCTTGCAGGAGCCACTGGAATGTCAATGATCGTTGCTGCTGTTGCTGTTGCTGTTGCTGTTGCTATTGCTATTGCTGTTGTTGATGTTATTGTTTTATCTGTCGCTTGAGTATCCTCCGTCGCCGCCGTCTCCTCTTCCTCCTCCTCCTCCAGCTGCAGTTTTGTGTGGTTTTCTGTACTGTTTGTTGTGGCTTCCATTTTGATGCCTCTTCACAAAAGTCTTTTATATACTCTGCTTTTACTTAAACTGTTTTTTTTTGTTTTATGTTGCTTTGTTTCCTTTTTTGCTTTTTGCTTTTTGCTTTTATCCACCGCGTAAAACTGTTGAAGAAATAAAAAAAAGGCAAAAGTTTATAATTAATTAACTGAAGTGAAAAATAAACAAAAAATCAATTAAATGCATAAATTATTCATAAAAACAAGCGCAATGCAACATCGACAACAACAACAACAACAGTAACAATAACAACAGTAACAATAACAACAACAATTACAAATCTTAAGAATTTTCTCTTTTTTTGAGGCATTTTTTGTTTATTGTACGAAAACTTGCGGCTTGCATTTCTATCAGACGTACTAGAGCCTGCCCCTGCCACAATCCTTATCCCCCCACCCCCAAGAAATCTTGTATCCCCACAATCCCCTAGGCGTAACCATTCCAAATACACACACACACACACTTTCGACACAATGTCTGTCTCTCTGTCTCATTGTCTGTCTATCTGTTTGTCTGTCTGTCTGTCTCTCTGTCTGTCTGTCTGTCTGTCTGTCTGTTTGTCTGTCTGTTTGTATGTTTGTATGTTTGTTTGTTTGTATATAGGTCAGCAGTAACATCTCCGGTCTGAGGGCCATAAAATTTGATATTCTCTTTCGCTCTCTCATTGTTTCTATCACTTTTTCGCTAACTGTAAAGTTATAAGAATGCCACCTACCCCAACCTATCCCCTTTCTATTAAGGGAGGGTTGGCAACTAAAATTAGCCAAAGGCGCAACATCGGAAACTAGTTGAAGACGACGACGTCACTTCTTGTCTCCACCTCCCCTGCCCAAGCAACTTCTTCTACTCATCCTATCTCGCTGTTTGTCGGTCTATATATGTATGTCTATATATATATATATATATATGTGTGTATTTTGAAACAAACGGAACTTCACTTGGCTTAAGCGTTGCGGCCCTATGGATTGCATAGCTGGGGGAGTTCTGTATATGCATGTCAGTAAGTGTGTGTATGTGTGTGTGTTTGAGTGTATGTGTGTGTAAGTTTAAGCTATTTTTATGTTATGTATGCATGTAATTTTCATTTAATGCTTTAACTTTTGCATCGTTTACAAACCAATTTTCTATTTTCAATTTTTAATAACAATTTCAAGCAACTGACATAACTAAATGGCTTTTAAATTTACAACAAAGCGTTTCAGGAAAAGAGCTGGAGAGAGAGAGAGAGGGGAAGAGAGGGAGGCCGCTCGCTAATGGCCAACCAATCAGTTAATAACCGAAATTATTGTAATTTGTTGTTACTGCCGCTGCTGCTGCTGCCTCTTCTTCCTCCACACAACAACAACAAGAAACAGATTTTTCAAATTATGTTAATCGCATTCGTTTCAATTACCAACAGCTGTTACAGCCACAATGACAACAGCAACAAACGCAACAGCAACAACAACAACAACAACAACAACAACAACAACTATCGCTAATGACATTTTTGTTAGTTGCTGCAAAAAAAAAAGCAACAAAATAGAAATCAAATGTATTGAAATTTTAAGTTTTCATATAAACTATCACACTCGTTCACACACACACACACACACACACACATAGAGATCTTATCACACTCTTCCCATCTCTTTCACTCTTCAACTCTCTCTGTAGCTGCTTCTTCTTATCTTCATTGTGCTCGCATTTGCACGCTTAAATTGACTTAAATTCTGTTTTAAGTCGTCGCAACAATAGGCAAAAGTTTCAAATTTAACGTTTATATATTATTTTTTTTTTCTTTTCTTTTCTTTTTTTCTTTTTTTTTTTTTTTTTTCTGCTTCGTTCAATGCACACGCGCCTTGCACAACACACACGTAAATACACATACACACATACATACATACATACGTATACAAATTGTATAAGTGTACAAATATAAGCATTGAAAGCGACGCTAACGCTTCTTCCCACACTCAAACACACACACTCACATTCACACATAGACAGCAAGACAAAACTTTGGCTCAACTTTAAGTCGCACTCAAAAGCTAAACTTTGTCTGCAAGTGGCGCTGCACGCACTCGTTTGCTCATTCATATTTTTGTTGCTATTATAATTACATATAAAAAAAAACAAAAAAAAAACATACACATACACACGCACACATGAATATATACATATACATATGTGTGTGGGAGCGCTCAAAATGTCTGAGAGACCTGAAACTTAAGCTCAAAGCGCACTTCTAACTGTAAGTTTGTATATTTTCTACTATGTGTCTGCCTGCGTGTGTGTGTGTGTGTGCGTGTGTGTGTGTGTGTTTGTTGCTGTCTTGCTTGGTTGCCTAGCAGCAAACGGGGGCCGCAAGTGTTTTTAGCCCCTTTGCCTTTTTGTAAAAGAGAAGCAAAGCGGAGCTATTGGAAATGTGCAAAATCGAAAAGTATGTAACACATAGAAATAATTATCGGAGACCCCATTAAGTATATATATTCTGAATCAGGACGACAAGACGAGTTCATCTAGCCTTGTCTGTCTGTCTGTCTGTCTGTCCGTCTGTCCGTCTGTATGAACGCCTGTTTCTCAGAGACTATAAGAGCTAGAGCAACCAAACTTGAAATCTAGATTTGTTATGTTCGTAGGTTATACGAGTTTGTTTTTGATTTTTCAATTTTCTCCCCAGACCCCCGCAAATCGAAAAAAACGATTATTAAGCACAATTTTCAACCGATCAAATTTATTTTTGGTACACATCATTATTAGACCATTCTTGATCGATGTTGTGAATCTGGGTAAGATCGATCAAAAATCTCGGAAGTTATAGATCATCAAAAGTGGCATTATGGGCCCCGGGGGGGTATAGTAGTGCGCGCAAAATAAGAGCTAGAGCAACGAAATTTGGAACGTAGATTTGTTATGTTTGTACACTATACGAGTTTGTTTTAGATTTTCGAATTTCCTCCCCTGACCCCTGCAAATCGAAAAAATCGAATATAAGACACAATTTTTAACCGATCACACATATTGCGTAGACCATTCTTCATCTACGTTGTGAATTTCGTTAAAATTTAACAATAAACTCGGAAGTTATACAACATTAAGTACCGCGCTATGGAGCGTGGGGGGCTAAAAGGTGCGCGCAATGGCTAAGTACGTGCAGAGCTGTGTGTATGTATAAGTATGTGTGTGCAAAGGGGCTGTCGTAGTCGGGTACACTCGACTACAGACTTCTTGTTTTTTCTTGTATTCTTTTTTTTTTAAGTTTTACAGTTGTTGTTGTTGTTGTTGCGACGGTCGTTGCGTGGGGCATTTCAATATGGCACGAAATCGCAGACTGTTGCTTATTAATAAATAAATAAATAAATTAATTAATTAATTAATTAATTTATTAACTTTTGCATTGGAATTTACATTTTGCGCAAGTTGCACCAAATAAGCAAATAGCATGAAGAATTTTTAATTTTTTTTTTCTTGTTTTGTTTTGTTTTGTTTGCTTGTCGCGTGTTGCACGTTCTTCATAGAGAGACAGACAGACAGACAGACAGCTTATGTTGCAGCGCATTGTATGATTTTTGCATTAATTTTCAAATGCAATAAATGTATGAAATTAAACTTGTGTGGCGCTGGTCAATCGTCAATTGCTGCCGCTTATTTTCACATGACCCTGCGACAGTTGCAACTTGCAACTTGCTGTCACTAGCAACTTTTACAGCGAAACGCAAGCATGTTAATAGTTGTTGTTCTTGTTGTTATATGTTTCGCATTGCACCTTGCTACCCTTAAAAAAATGTACATATATATATATATAAGACTTGCAACATGCAACAGCAACGACAACAGCTATAGCCATAGTTATAGCTATAGCTATAGCTATAACTATAGCCTGAGTTGAACAAACTCATTACGCGCTGTTGCCCCCCTCTTCCGACTACCCCCGTGTGCGCACTTCACTCATTTTTTTAATGTCTTTTTTTTTTTGTTTTTTATTTTTTTTTTATTCTTCTTCTTTTGCTGCATGTTGTCTGTGACAATTTCTATTGCAATTTGCCAGTTGGCGAGCGGCTTCTCATTAAGGTCAAAGTTGCTCTTTTTTTTTTCTTTTCTTTTGTTTTTTTTCTTTTCTTTTGAAATGGTAAATAGTGATAATAGTGGGGGTATGTGGGGGGGGGGGTTAAAAGAATGCAAAAAGAGATGCTTACCTTTTATTTATATATTTTCTTTTTTATTTTCTTGAATTGTTTTTAGAATAATTTATTTATATATATATTTTTGGTATCGCCCTCGTTTGGTATCCAAAAAAATGCGCTTTTAATCCAACTGTTTCTTTTTTTATTTTTTGTTTTTTGTTTATTGTTATTGTTATTGTTTTCTTATTTTTTTTTTTTTTTACTAAATTTTTTCACTTAGTTTCTTTGCAGTTACTTGCCACAGTTGATAAAAAAATTTAAACTTTGTTTTAACGATCATAAATTTCATTTTGAGCGTAGAGCGAAATTTTGTGTTTTAATATATTTTTAATATTTTTTTTTTTTATAAATTTTGAAATAGCACACATCCATACATATTCGCAGTGACAAATATATATATATATATATATATCGTATATATATATATATATATATAAAAAAAAAGAGAGAGACGCTAACGTAACGCGTACACCTGAACACTTTTTGGGCGACTTTTATTTTGTTTTCGTATTTGAATTTGTATTTTGTTTATCGTGTGTGGCAGGGTCCGTTTCGAATCTCACGCTAACGTTTGAAATACATATATATGTATATATATGTGTGTGTATATATATATATATATATATATAATATTATTTTTCTGCTTATTTCTTATTTCACGATGCTGTCGCATTCGCGTCTCGCACGCAACTAAAGCAGCTCCAAGTAAGTGCGACCCTTTAAATAGCTGGCTGCGCAACTTCTCGCACTCGCGATGCCACATACAACTTGTGCATGGGGGTGGGTTGCCATCAAACATAAAGAAGGCAGGTGAGGCGCGAGCGTACCATTGAGTATACAACTGAGCGTTACAACATGTTCCAATGGCACTAACAATAGTAAGAACAAGCCGGTTGCACAAAATTCTATACTGCACTTGAGTATATTATAATTTCTATTTAAAAAAAAAAAACGAAATATTCTATAATTTATTTATTTAATTTATTGAAATACAACACTTATTCACAATTATTGAAATTTATTTATAATTTTTTTTTTTATATAATAATTAATTAATTTATTCAAATTATTAATACAATATTGAAAACTATAAACTAAACTTGACCAGCATGCAATGCAAAGCGTTACACTACATACCTCCAATCAAACATCGAACCACCATCAAACATGTTGTGTTTTCGTTTGCTCGCCCGCTAAAGAGCGTAAGCGTATGCCAGTATAAGAGTATAAATCATACGCTCACAACTTGCAGTGCTCAGCATGCAGTCAATTCCCGCTACCTTCAACTTGAATTCATTTGTGTATCGTCCCGCAAAGCGTTACAAACTTCTTATACGCATTCCATTCAATCTTTTTGTACAATTTATTTAGCATTCTAAATGTATGAATAATATATAATAAAAAAAAAACTTGATTCATTCAAATAATATTCAAACTGAAGAAGTTGATTTCGTTGTTGGTTCATTTCAAATGCTGTTGATTATTCGTTAAGTTAATCATCTAGCAAATGCGTTGACCAAGACTTTTACTGTTTACCAATCAAACCTACCTGTAAAAGTTTTTTTTATGAATCATCGCACCAATCATACGAATCAATTGCCAATATTCATTGACTAAACCTTTGTCGCAAAGATCTCTTTGTGATGAAATCTTTGTTACAATGTCTCTTCTCTATTATAATATTATTTTTATATAAATATATATATATATTTTCTTATCAATCTCATTTACTTTAATCAAGTTTTATTTTAATTTTATTTTATTTATTAATTTTTTGTTTTATTATTAAAATAATAATATTTTGTTATTTTATTATTTTATTATTATTATTATATTATATTTTATATGTTATTTATTATTATTTTATTTTATTCAAATTTATTTTATTTTATTTATTTATTACTGTTTACTCTCGCTTAAACAATGAATTGATTTCTAAATAGTCATTGTTTACACTTTTATATATATATATAGTATATATATATATATATAGTATATATATATATATATAGTATATATATATATATATAGTATATACATTGTGCGTAACAGGTAAATCTGTGTTACTTCGTTTAACTTTATATATATATATATGTATCATAGTATATTTATATATGCTTGAATCATCAGCCAATCTTAACATAATTCGCATTATGTTCTTCAATCTTACAACACTTTTTTTTGCTCTATAACGCTATCTGCATTAATTGACTCATATATCCATATTTATATATGCAGATATCATATTATAAGATATTATATCAAATCAACAATCTATATCAATTGCTGTATGTTTGTCTAAATTTTCATAATATTTAAAACAAAAATTCAATAACTATTTGTGGTTTTTCTTTAGCCTTAGCATAAGTATTGATATGTTATGTGTAAATATGAGTTAATTCTAATATACATACATATGTATAAAAAGAAAATTATTTTCATAGTAATAAAAGCTCTGTTTAACTGTAAAAGAGAGGAGCTACTAAACACTTAAAGCACAGTGGCAAAGGGAAGAATTGGAGAAAGGAATGATGAAAAGTCAATTTGTTTCTAATGGAGTAAGAATATGTAATCAAACTAAAATATCACAAAATAAGCAATGATTGCGAATAGATATTAAGTGAGATAGAAGACAGAAGATAGAAGAATAGAGTGGCAGAGCAAGAGAGAGAGAGAGACAGCTGCACATGGCTGAAGCGTGCCACTATTGACTCCCTTCAGCAGCTGTTTTTAGTCAGGAATCAGATATTGCACAATAATACTTTACCTATAGAAATCACATATATATATATATATAAATAAAGAAATAAATATGTATATATATATGAATATATATGTATATATATATATATGTATATATCAATGAATAATTCAATTTAAATGAGAAAATATAGGGAAAAATCATTGCCTAAAGCAAAACATGTTCCCTAGACGCCCAGAACGAACGCCTACGTCTTAGCATTCCATGTATATTCCTGTCAGATGCGAGTCTTCTTGGTAAGAGATTGACACCAAAGTGGTATTAAATTTCACACCTTTAACTGACGACACAGACAGAGAGATAGATAGATGGAGAGAGAGGAGAGAGAGAGAGAGAGGGTAGTAGCAGTAGGGGTAGTATAGGGTATTAGATAAAAATCGGTAGCAAAAATAAATATTTATACAAATTATTAGTAGGTGTTTCGTTTGGCTTGTAGATATATAGATATATATATATATATATATAGATACATAGGATACTTTAAATATCAGTTGTTACCAGTTTAAGAGTGTGTTAAGCCATGGAAAAGGGAAGAAATGCAGTTCGCGAGAAAGGCAACAAAATGTTGCACAAAAGGAGTAGCAAGCTAAAGTAAAATAACATAAACATATAATGTTTTTCTGTTTTTCTGTTTTTGTGTTTATGTGTGTGTGGCAATGTATGTCTGATGTGATGTTGCATTTTTGTGGCAAGGATCAGGACGTGGGTACGTGTTTTGCATGATAAGCTGGGAATTTACACAGATTTTTATAGATAAAACAAACACGGAAGAGCTAACACATACACAGGGAGATGGTGAGAGAGAAAGAGCGACAGAGGGAGGAAGTGACTTAGATATAGAGAGAGCGAGAGAGAGAGTTAGAGCAAAAAGTCTTTGCTTATGAAAAGTGAAAATGTTTTCTACAGATATCAGTGCAAGAGTTCACACCAAATCACACACGCACACACACATATCACAAACACATATCACACATACATATAGATATTTCAGTCAGAGAGTTTTGTGCCACTTCACTGAGATTTATGATGACTTTTTAACATGTGCACGCAACAGGTAAACCCGCACACACACAGACACACAAACACACGTAATATACATATACATATACATACATAAACAGTGACCATGACCGTGACCAGGCACGTCATCAGCCCCTAGGCAATAGCTGGCAGTACTGCCAGCAGCCCAAAATCAGCATCGTAAATCCTTTTTTCCCACGTTCCCGCTTCAACACTGGGAGGCACGTCCCAGGCACGCAGCACCTCCACACACATAAACACACACACACACACATATATATATATATATATATACAAACAGCAGCACACACAGCAATCTCAGTTGCAATCCCAGTTGTAGTCAGTTATGCCATTGGGACATTGAATTTAGTCCACAGGTAATCATAATTGTAACCATTGCGCTAAGAGTGTTACCGTTGCCATTGCCTTTGCCCGGGGCATGGTGTGTGGGCGTGGGTATTGGTATGGGTGTGGGCGTGGGTGGACTTTCCACGGCTCGTCACGAATCTTGTGCGACGGGGAATTCCTTATGCCTGGGCCAATATTATATTTATATTTTCTTTCTTTCCATATTCCTTTTTTTTTTTTTTTTGCTATTTCCCAGCAACATGTGCGTGCCACATGTGCGAGTCAGGAAATTCCGCACTTGTTATCCACAGGAAGGTGTCCTTGCTCCTTCCGTTGCATTGCGGATTTTCATTCGAATCGCGACTTCGACTTTTGTTGCACTTGTTCTTGCAACCCAACGCCAAAGTTTCCGCTAAAGTGCATCTTCATTTTCCCAATCTCTTTCTCTATGTATGCGTGTTAGTGTGTGTGTGTGTGTGTGTGTGTGTTTGCGTGTGCGCGTGTGTTCCGTGTGTGTTTTTCCCGCATATATTTAGCAAGGAATCATCTGTCCTGCATAAGGATTTCTCTAGTCTCTTTACTTTACTTGCGTATTCCCTTCCCTGTCTCTCTCTCTCTTTGCCCCTGTCCTGTCGTACAACTTCCCAGAATATAAATCGAACGTGAGAGTGCCAGGATAAACGCTCTTAGGACAAGGGTGTGAGACTTTAACAGTTATTAAATTTACCTTAAAAATATACGCTTAAAATCCAACTCCTTCCCTGCTGAAACATCCAGGAAAACTGTCAGTAGATGCTTAAGTTACTTTATGGAAAATTATTCTCCACTTTATATATCTATATGTATATATATATATATATATTAATATTGATTGACTATATATATATATCTATGCTGATCAGTTGTTATTTCCGTTTTCCCCATATATATATACTAGGTCATATCCTTATCACTTTATTTTCCCGTTCAAGTTGTTTATCTTAAGTTTCCGTTTACTTGAATTTCTTTAACTTTGTTTATTTATGTATCAAAAATGACAATTTCCGAGTCAAAGCCAATTAAGTTACTGATTCAAATTGATATCCTTATGACTTAAATGCTCCCTCCCATATGACCAAATATACATTTCCTTTTTATTTTTTTTAATTTTTTTTTGGCAAAGTCCTTAGATCAACAAAGTGAAACAAAACGCTGCCCTTCCAGTGGCCATGGACTTTTGAAGGCTTAAACGTTAGCCATTTCCTGGGAAAATAATGCCTATCTACTTTCCTGCTTGAATTGTGCTGCATACAAATGTCCTTTTTAAAGTTAACGCTATTGACATCGTCCTCATCGTTCTGTATCCAGTTGAATGTGCTGTGCGGTTCCTTGCTTGCGTTTGTCCTTTTGGGGATTAGGATGGACAATCATTTTAACAATTACTACTTGAATGCAATGTTTATGTTCAATTATATTCAAAACTGACCCCGTAGTCATACGTACGCTGAATTCGCAGGATATGCAGGATATGCTGGAATACGCTGTACACTATTAACAGTCCGTTGCAGTTCATTGATTGACATTTTTATTATGCATATTCAGTGGAACAAAATTCCGAGCTATCCTTGCTGTTTAAACCAATATTCTAACAGTTTTCTCATTCTGCCTTAACTCTCATCTCTTTTTTATACACATTCCTTCTCTATCTGTCGTTTACTTTCTCTCTTTCCCTCCAACTGCTGTGAGAATACCAATAAAATTCCAATTTGTCTTTGGCATTGGTAATAACGATGTGCACCCACAATGAACCTTAATCCAATAGATAAATTTGAGCAGTTGTTCTCAATATTCTGCTTATTTCTCCTTTTTTTTTTATATCTTTATTTTCATCATTTTCTTGTTCAGCTTCTTGTTCTGCTTCTTGTTATACTAATATCCTGTACAAGTGTCCTGCTTGTGCGACTGTGCCCTAGTCTTATTACTTGCCCCACAATAATAGCCTTCCATTCTCAATTCTCAATCAATTTTTCAATTACATTTACCAATGTCATTTCAATTGCCTGCCACGCCCACTACATAAATTGAATACTGTGGTCATTCAAGTAAGCCAAACAATTTTGCATCTCAGCACATTCCAACCGGGTACAAACTCAGCTGTATCTTTGCTCCTTATTATACGATTTTGAAATCAAAATTTTTTCCTGTTCTTTTTATGTCATCAAATTAAATGTTAAACTGTAAGTTCTAGCTCCGATTTTGATTTGGATTATATATAGTAAATGTGAAAATATGTTTTATGAACTGTCATGAAAGAGCTTTAAAGTTTAAAGCTTTCTTTTCCTAAATCTTAGGCTGCAGTTTCAGGAATTTTTCGTGGGCATCTTAAGGACATTCACAGTCTTCAGATTTAAATCATATATAAAAGCAAATAGGGCTACTGAATTGTTCAGTTTTATGTGATCTATATATATATATATATATATATATATATATATATATATATATTGTAGATATTTGCCTATATACATCTTGTATATAAGAACATATCTAATAAAACTATTCTCAGTTTTGTTCTATAGTTTTTACTTTAACTATCTGCTTTAATTCAAGTCAACCCTATTCAGCGCATCCCCTGCATACTGTCTTCCCCTCTTACTCTCTCCTTGTCTGTCTCTTTCACTCACTTGTGCAGTTCTTTAATAATTGAAATATTCCATTAATATACATTAAATATTCTTTATATTAATTTTTCTCTTTTTATATTTTTTTCATTCATTGGCTGCCTTTTGCCTTAAAAAAGAAAAATAAAATATAAAAAAAAAGTGAATAAAACTTTTGCCCGCTGGTTTGATTCTTTACCCCTAGCCAGCCCTAGTACTGCCCCATCCTCTTGCTGTACATGTTCGTCCCTCTCTCATGCTGCTGTGGCACATTGCAGCACTCGTTGCGCTAATCAGTTTAAGGGCACTTGTCCACTTTTGGGATGCTTTGGTTTTTAATTACGCTTCAAAAGTTTTGACCAGAGTATGATAGTTCTCTCTCTCTCTTTCTCTTTCACTGTGTGTGTGTGCGTTCCGGACTGGTTACTCTCTGTTTGGTATGCATGGGGCATGCTGTATGCTGTATGTAGCAGCTGTGCAACTTGCTGTACAATCATTTTTTGTACAACTCTTGAACTGATTCGCAGTTAGTTAAAGTGTTGCCAACACATTAAAAGTGCAATTCATTCGCTGCCGCCGTTCGTTGTAGCTGCTGGCCACAGTTGTAGCAGGACTAGTGAGAAGTGTGAGGGAGGCAGGGTGGAGGGAGGGTTAAGAAGCAGTAAAGGATGAAGCAGAGAGTAGCAATAGCAATGACTAGAATGAGAATGTATAAGGTAGCTCAGCAGGAGTTGGCGGACTAATGAACATTTTATTGCAAAAGTTATCACTGGCGTTGAGAATTTTGGTTGAAGTTAAGAAAACTTTTGATGCTGTTTCCCCCTCCTCCCCCCCATCTCTCTACTCTTCAACTTCCCTTCTTGTTCTCTATCTCTAAATCTCGCAGTGTTTCACTTGTATTTTATTACATTTCATTTGGATTGCAAACGGAAGCTGTCTGGCCCAATTTGAAATATTGTGATTCCAATTGGAAGCCTAATTCTGAAAGTGTTCTTGCAACAAGATTCAACTGCAACCAAAAGCCGATTTGAAGTAACTTTTATTACAGCTACTCCATAAGGCCAGCAGCTGCACTTGTGTGGCCTCCATTGTTGTGCACCCTAATCCCCTTAGGGGTAGTATATACCCTTTTTGTCATTGCCTGCACTCTATGTGTCTGTGTCTGTGCCTGGTAAGTGTCTGCTGGCCACCAGACGCACCCATACCACATTTTCGCTCCACTTGAAACCTGAAACTCAATGTCCACAATGCTTGGCTATTTGCTCACTGGGCATATACCCAGTTACCAGGCCGTATACCTTACTTACTGCCCCCCCTGCTTTAAGTTTTAGCTTAATCCATCAATCTCCCTCATTGCATCAGTGGCAATCGATGCCTATGCCTTGTCAGCTTTGTAATTTCATTTAAATTTGCACTTTACTCCTACAGCGTGAACTGCATGACACTCGATGTCCCTGGAAATGGATATAGGTCTAAGGATATCCCTTTAAATAAGTATATTCCTGTACTTATACATGTGTGTGTGTGTGTATGTGTATGTGTATGTGTAATGTTTGCTTTTCTTTTGCCCAATTTTAGCATGTTGAAAAATTCCTACTCTCTGCACCCTACATCCCTTTTAATCCTTTTTTCCCCAATTGCAACTCTACTTGCTTTTGAATATACATAATTTTAATTAAAGGCTTACGTAAACATTGCATGAAAATTTCTACGAAAATTCTAATAGTTTTTATATACTTGGTTTTTTTTTTTTGAAACCGAATACATTCCGATTGAATTGTAAATATTTCGTTAATTTTTTGTTTTATATTTTTAATTTTAATTAGTTTTTTCCCTTATCCTATACTTACCAACCCTTTCAACTATTTTTACTCAGTTATTATAGAAATTAAAGAAAATTATTGTGAAATGAGCTTTGAGTGAAATGGAAAAAATTACAGTACAGTTCGTATAATGTTGAACTTTGTAGTTTACTTAAGGACTTTAGTTTTCCTAAAGCTCAATGAGCCTTGATCGGACAAGAATTTTCATTGAAATCAATTTTTAGTTGAGGTTGAGAGTCTTAACACTCTTTTCTCACTTAACATTTAACGATATGTATAGATACTATTTGTATTAAGCAAAGTTGGGATGTCCTTATCCAGCATCAATCAGCTCTTTGAACTCCATGCGATTAAAAATATAGAAAAATAATTTGTCATTCTTTTGAATTGCATTTCCTAGTGAATATTTACTTTATTATAAGAAATATTTAAATGTTTTTCAATGATCTACAACTTTCACTTGAAAATGTATAACATCTTTGGATACAATCTATATTTAGTAATCCTGTTTAACTGTAAAAGTCCTTGGCATGTATCAATTATCTGTTTAAGCTCTACAGGGAAACAACTTGACATCCCTAGGGTTTCATTCATATTGAGGGGGCTTAGTTAATATATGTTTTAAAGGACTTTTACCAGCACATCAGAGTTGCTCTGTTGACGAACGTTACATCAATTAACAAGCGTCTTGGGTCATTTTGGGCAATTTTGGGCCACCTTGCAGCATATATAGGAGTACCTGCCATAAATATCATGT
The DNA here is from genome assembly GCA_037044455.1 of Zygothrica quintamaculata. Classification (NCBI taxonomy): domain Eukaryota; kingdom Metazoa; phylum Arthropoda; class Insecta; order Diptera; family Drosophilidae; genus Zygothrica; species Zygothrica quintamaculata. The sequence continues at coordinate 145,084 of JBAMBS010001144.1, read as the reverse complement.
ACACCTGTTGGTCTGTTGTTGTGGAAATACCCAGCTACCAGTTACAAGATTATCCACTCAGTGCCAAAAGCCAGCGAAACTGAGACAGAGAGCGCAAGAGAGCGTTTAAGTGAGTAGCAATTCAGGGAGAGTAAGGGAGAGAGATGATATCAAGTCTTGTCTTGGCTACCAAACGGCTGCCAATGATGGATTATGCTGTCAATCTCTGGTAAATTACTTGGTTTTAAGCTGACTGGCGCACACGGTGCTTGCCCCCTCATGAGGCACGTGCTTGCACTGACTGCACTTACCCTGAACTCTTCCTGTGCTACTCCTGCGTCTGTATCATCATCCAGCTACCCATTCACTTACATGTTGTATCCTACGGTATGAAGCCTCGACAAGTCGTCACTTGAAGCACTCCACTTCACTCCACTCTGCTCCACTCCACTCCACTCCACTCCACTGCACTCCATTCCATTCCATTGCACTGCACTGAGCTGAACTGAACTGTTGTCGGCATTTATTACAAGAAGCAGGCGGCTAATTGAAAGCTGCATTCAAAATAAAAAAAAAAAAAAAAAAATATCCAAAAAATTGACGGCGGCAAAATGTGAAAAACGTACAAACAAAACGGGGTGGTATTGGCAGCAGTAGCAGCTGAGAGGAGAGCAGAATGGAGGAGCTGAGGATGAAGCAAATGAGATGAGGGAAGATCAGGGCAGATTGTGGCAGGGTGTGCTGTGGGGGACTTTTTGGCCAGGTTGCTGTCAGCTTGCCTTTCGGGGCAAAGTTATGTAAAAAAGGGGAGTTGCAATGCAACCGAACGGACCTCCAAAAAAAAAAAAACTGAAAAAAAGAAATAAAAAGCCAACGCAGCTGCCGATTATTGACACTGCGGTCAAAATGAGGCAATAGCAGAAGCAGGAGGAATAACAGGAGAGGCAGGAGACGTAAGAGACATGCAGCAGCCATCGATAAACTGCGCCGCCAGATGCTCCAGACGCTGATGGGCAATTACAACACGCGAGCCAGACAACAGGTTAAAAACAGGCCAACAGCCACTAGCCAACAGGCACCACTCACCAGTTACCAGTTGCCAGTTGCCAGTTGCCAGTTGCCAGTTGCCATTTACCAGTTACCATTTATAAGGCATGCAACCGTATCCAAAAACCGAAACCGAAACCAAAACCCAAAAACTTCAACCTCTTGATTCGAGGTTTTCGACGCAGGCCTTTGCGGGTTTTTGTGTTTTTGTTTCTGTCTTTTTTTTTTTGACGATTTTATTTATAATTTTTTTTTTTGGGTTTTTTTTTTTGTGGTTTAATAATGAACCCGAATCGGTGCGAGCTGCTTGATAGCGCATGAACAGTGGCTGCTAAAACTTTGCAGCCAGCCCCCTCTGCCCCTTTTCTTTGTGCCTACCCTACCCTCCCCACAGTGCCGTCCTGATAGAATAAAAAAAAAATAAAATAAAAAACTTCCCTCCCCGTTTGCCTACCAGCGCGATAATTGCCGGTAAAACGCCTCGCTTGGCCTTTTAAATGCTGCCTCTCGTTTTTGTTTCTGTTTTTCTTTTATATTTTTTTTTATGAAACTGTATCGAAAATGTATGAAAAATGCCTTTAAACAGTGGATATCATAACTATGCCACCCTATATGTAACATATCTTAACCGAACCTTAGGCAAAATAACTTTATTGAAGAGTTAAATTAGATATAAACTTGAATTAGATATAAATACTTCGTCTGCTTATCATTCATACACAAAGGGAAAACCTTTACCCATTTTCCCCTATACAAAGAAAATGCTAAAGAAAGTTTTTGTTATGTCAAGCTTTAACATTTCTAGATGCAATCCTGTAAAGGGAAAACTGTATAACTTTTTACTCTGAAGTCCTTTTCATATACTTTTAATTTTTGTATATAGATTATCCTAGAGCTCCAGGAAAAACTTTTCTTCACTTTTCCGTTTAACAAATTATGATAGAATGTGGTCAATGAAGCTTCTAATTAACCGAGTTTTATCATGCTTAGATTTAGTTATATAAGTACTAAATAAACTTTCCCTAAATGCTTTGTCTATATTTGCATGATCCCCTTATTAAACTGCCTAGAGCTCACAGGGTTATTGTTATTTATGGTTTTCCTATACATAACATCATTCGTTATGTTATAGGAATGGCCTCTCTTAATAAGATCCATAGAGAACAGGGAAAATCCTTGCACATATTTGCCAGCTTAGGGTATATAATATTCGTATTGGATACGTTAAAAAGGTTTTTGTTTTTCTTAAATTATGTTCACATTTCTTTTCCCTTTAACCCAACGATGTTCCGGCTGTCCTTTTTTTTTTGTTTGCTGCTGCTGCCACAAATTGCAGCTGGCGCACGGAAGCGACGCACACGAATCCACATTTCAGGTCAAGTAAAGCACGCGCCGCTCGCGACGTATCCAGCAACTGCGACTTCACATCCAAGTACAAGTATAAGTCTAAGCCATTGACCGTACCGTTCTGCTGTTGTGGACAGGGCAGTATGCAGAGAGAGAGAGAGAGAGAGAGAGAGAGAGAGATGTGCATATAGATACAGATGGAGATAGAGCGAGAAAAAGTATGTGAGTGCAACTCAATCAGGCGGCTGCAATTGTTGCACCTGCCTGCAATTGCAGCAGGCCCATGCATCAATGCAACAATGTACAGGGGCGTGGGGCAGTGTCAGGGAGCGGGGGTAATTAGTAACAGGCCGCTGCCTCAATCGCGTGCTGTTAATTTCCACTTTCAACTGAACGCGTCGTTCATTCCGCTAATGTGAATTTATTTGGTCTTCAAACTAACCATCTTCCATCATTGAAGGGTTGTCACGTACACACTCCCTCATCCCCCCTCTACCAACTTATGGTATGCATTGTCTATGCCTAAATAGCTATACCATTTTGCATTAGCCCAATAACTGATCTGTGTAACATTCAGTCAACATGGGCAATTGTTGCAACTCGATTTTGCGTAATAATTTCCTAAATCGTTTTAAATACTTTTCCCAAAGCCTCTGGCCAGGATTCAGGAACCTGAAAACTGAATCTGGACAGACCACACGCTGTGTCATTGTCATTGTTGTTATTGTTGTTGCTTTTGCTGTGTGAAAAATTTGTGTTGTTGTTCGATACTACGATGATTCTTTGACTCACGCGCTGTGATTCGTCATGGCCTGACCGTGACACACATATAGAGAAGTATCTTTTATGTGTCTGGCATACTGGCTACCCTAGTTACCCTGGTTATCCTGGCTATACTGGCTATCCTGGTTATCCTGGTGGTTACCCGAGCATTGTAACTGGGAAATGGTCACGTTTTATGAAAAATGGAAATTAATTCGCATTAAATTTGGGTCTTGTCTGTCTCCCTTGCATTGATCTCTTCTACTAATCTTTCTACCTCTCTTTCACTCACTCTTGCTCTCTGTGTCTGTGTTTTAGTTTTAGCTCTCTTTGTGCATGGAATTAGCAATGCTGGTAAAGGACACGTTCATGCATAATGTCCATAGTCTCTATGTCTGTAAACGTGTCATCAGCAAATGGAAATTATTTCGGGTATCCTGCAGTGCAGCAGCGCCTCTGTTGGGCATTAGGATATTATTGCTACGTGATTGTATCTCATCATTAAAAGCGATGTTCAGGAAGGGGGAGGGGGAGGGGGGGGGGAGAGAGAGTATGAAAAAATAAAATTCAGCTGCATTTATACTGAATACTCAATTCGCAAGGATTAGTCAAGGATGTGCTAACTGTAACAATAAAAATGGAAAATTTTGAATTTAATTTTTTTTTTTTTAGTTCTACAACTGCGAATAAGCTTAAAGAAGCAAACGAACTATATAGTATGTATATAATATATATATGTATATATATATATATGTATATATATATATATATATATATAAGCAATTATTATGATTGGTTTTTGCGCTGTTCCTGGAACTCGTGTGTGCGGCACGCTCCAAGTTCAGCTAGCCATATGTTCAACCGGTCAACTGGTAAACTGATCAATTGGTCAAAGTGGCACCTCAATCAAGGTTCAAACAATGGTCTATCTTTCTCTACCTTTTCTCTCTTCCTACTCACTTCCTCCTATACATATGATTGCGGCTTAAACGGCTGGCAGACGTCATAACAGCGTCAAAACTAATTTTCATTTTCGTTAAACAATTTTGAATGTTGAAGCAGGACTAAAGAATCTTCTTCCTTTATCTTGGCATCTGTTGCCACAGCCAAATGAAATGTACAAAATTTTTATTTATTAAAAGGAAGGCAAAAGAAAAACACTTTTCATTTCGGAAAAGTGAAAATGCATGCAACCAAATGCAGTAGTAATAATAGTAAGAGTAGAGAGAAGGGAGCTCCCTTTCAACCTTCAGCCAACTGTTGTAGAAAATGCGATGCAAATCTGACAGCATCATCATTAGGCAATATTTCTCCGGCTATACTGACTGACAACTGACACGGACACGGACACGGACACGGACACGGCACGATCCTTAACAATATGTGTGCGTATATGTATTGGTATATTCATATGTTTCATAATAAATTGTGATAGGCACGCTCCTTGGGGCGTCCTTGCCGTCCTGCCTCACTTTCGCTCCTTCACTTTCCTAAATGCCACGCGACGCAACAGCTGTGCTGCTACTCATATTGCCAGGACCTGTTCCTATTTCTGTTGCTGTTGCTGTTGCTGTTGCTGGCTATACTGATCCTGGCCATATGCTGTTACTAGTGCAACATGTGATGGGTGACAAGACAGAATCCTGCCTCATACAGACTGTGTCAACAATTTGCAATAAACATGAATGTTTATTAAAGGACGTAGTCAGGGCATGAAATGCAATTCAAAAGGATGCTCGAACAGCAGCAGGACATAAGGACAAGCTAACTACTACTACTACTACTACTATTACTACTACTGTTACTGTTATAAGGCTTCTGTATTGGTATTAGTCCCTTTATACTAGCAGTGCCCTAAGCTATATACTTGCTCCTGCTAACGGTGGTAGTGGAATGCAATTAGGGTATCAGTGGAGCATTTAAGCCTTTTCAGCTAACCAGTTTAATTGGGTTTCCATTCATTTCAGTTGGCCATATTGCCTGTTAACGGGCTCAGGAGCAACAAACCGATTGACAAATTGAAATTTGATTTTCCAGCATTTTCCAGCTATTCATTCGCACAGAATTCAATTAGCGCTTTTGGTCTGCAGCACACACACACGCCAACACACACACACACACACACACACACAGATAGAGTTGCAACATGATTGGTGGCAGCCACATGCTGGTAGCATCAACATTCAACTCTATATACGTTGTATGCACATTAAGTTTCATTTCGTATTCATTGATCAAATTTACTCGTTCAACATGTTGCAATTTACTGGAAATGCTTTTCATTTTATTTTCTTTTATGCGAGTGGCGCCCATCATTGGGTGTGTCTGTACTCAAGGATTTCTTCCTTTCCATATACATACATATATGAAACATTTTATACTCAGTTTTAATGAACTATAAGTGAAATAAGTGCAGCTTTATAGCTTATCCTTATTTATGAATATCCTTTCCATGAAAATCGTTGCAATATTTTTTTTTTTTCGTATTTTAAAATGCTTCAGTTTATTAACTCATAATGTTTAATGGTTTCTTCTTTTCTTTCTTAATGCGTAGAATGAAACCTACACACACACACACATAAACACACACACACACACATATATATATATACATACACAGAGGCTGGGGCAGAGACACACACGCAACTCTTTGTTGGATCAGTTTTTGGGGGCAGATCCTGCTTATAAGGAAACGCCTCCAATCAGGCTAATAAACTTATTTAGTTTGCTAAGTTGTGTAAACATTGGGGCGTCCCATCAAGTACACCTACCTAGCAGCATTGTGTACTGGGCGTGGCCGCCCTCACCTCCGCCTCAACTCATTAGGGAACACCTACCACTACCACTGCCACAGGACGGCCCTTAAATGGCCACGCGAAACGCAACTAATTAATGCCGAAAAACCAAAGAAAAGACTAAAAACAAGAAAACAAAAGGGGAAAAAATCAAAAAAAAAAAAACAAAAACAAAACGTAAGAAAAACAAATGAATACAACTGAGAAAAAGAATGCAAACCAATTAAAATAAACCGAACTTTAAATACACTTTAAAAATAATTTTTAAGTTTTGTAAAAAACAAAGTGAGTTGCAAATATTTTGATGCAAGAAAAGCAAGTAATTCTTTTTTTTCTTTTAATTTTGTATTAAATTATTAATATATATGTATATATATTTTCTGGATCCATTGTCAATCTTTTATGAATTTTGTTTAATCTTACAGCTATAAAAAGTTAACATTGATTTGATTTGTTTCAAAGCCATTGCAGCAGTCTTGATACCCTTTCCTTATTTCTTAATAATGAAAGATTTAAACTGTACACACACACACACACACACACACATATATATATATATATATATATATTCATTGAAGTTGCAGTTGTTTAAAGTGAAGGTGAAGATGTAGCCGTAGGTGTTGAGATGAGCTGAGCCATATGCCTGATGGGAGCCCTGCCGCCAGTTACAGCCCCCAAAAGCCGAAAGACTTTTAATTAATAAACGAGAACTGCAAAAACCACAGACACAGTAGAAGAAGTAGAAAAAAAAAATGCGGACAAGTAGTGGGGAGTGCGAAAGAGGAAGACATAAGAAATGCTGTATTGGGGTATTGGGAATTGAGCTAAAAAATAAAATAAAATTTTTTTTTGAATTGGGGATTTTGGGATTAGGGATTTTTGAGTTAGTTGAAACTGTTTTTGGTATGAGCAGGGAATTTTTGGTAGCTTTTTTTTTTTTTGTTATTTTGTTATTTGCTGTTAGCTGGCTGCTTAAGCTGTTTGAGCTGGTCCACTGCTAATCGCTGGGATTATTAATTAGCCAACGCGTCGCGGCTTTGGAATGATAATTGCGGCTGTCGTTGAAGGTTTTTATATATTTTTTTTTTTTTTTTGTTTTTGGTTTCTTGTTGCGATTTGCGCTCAAATGATTTGATTAGCCAATCAATAATGGGCGCTGGTAGCGTCTTATAGCCTTGTCTGAGTTTTAGAGTTTACTAAAATCAACCTTCTACCTTCTTTACTACACCCTACTATACCCCCAGCTCCCTTCCTCCCACCCCCTCTCTCTCTCTTCCATCAATTCCTTAGGCAATCTGCCAAGTGGTACGCTGTCCAAACAGGCGGCGGTAAAATGATTTTGTTGTCTCGCCGCGGGCCACAAAGGTGCCAACAACAACATAGTCCAAGGCGCATTATGGATTTGTCGATTTTTTTTTGTTTTTTTTGTTGTTGTTGAGGAGGACCTTAAACTGGCACTGAGTCTGTAGCTGCGACTGCGACTGCGACTGCGACTGCGACTGTTGCTGTGGCTATTTGCTGCTCCTGTGGTGGCTGGCAAAAAACACATAACATTTATTTATGCGCTGAACATTATACTTGTTGTTGGATGGTTTCAGTTTTAGTTTGCTTTTGCTGGATCCTCGAAACCAGATCCAGATCACTTATTATTAATTTTAGTGGTTAAGAAAATGGGAGCGGGTCGTTCAATATGTCCATGTTGTCCATGTTGGTCATACAGTCCGTAGGTCCTCCCGTTCGTTCAGTACAGGCGGCGATCGGCACTGCCGCAGGCAAATGCCACAGATGAGGCATGCAGATGGGCAAAATGTTGCTCAGGTACACACATAACATCCTCACATCATCTCTCACTTATATATACACACACACGCTCACACTTATACACATACATACATATCTATCTATGTATTACTGTCTCTTTCATTCGCTCTGCTGTTTTGGGCCAATTTTTTAATTAGTTTTGCTTTGAGCCCGCTGCGTTCACCTTTGCTTCTATAAGCTTCAGTTTTGAAGCTGCTCCCGCTCTCGCTTCTGCTTCTGCTTTAGCTTCTGCTCCTGCTGTTCCTTCTGCTCCTGTGCTGCCTCTTCTTAGCCAATTTGTGCAGCATATGGGCTACTTGGAATGCGCCGTATGTGTGCTCTCTGGGCCAACTATATATGGCCAAATGTATGCGGGGTGTATTCACATTTAGAAGGGAATCTTGTGATGGGTGTTTAAGGGGGGCTGAGGTGTAGAGTATATAGGAAAGCTTGCAATTCGCATTCGCGCACAACTCACTCATTTTCCATTCAGTTTGGGGCAACGCCCACTTTTGGGTACGCTCGTCCAGTTCATTTTCGGCTTGGGGCCTTTTAATAGTCCGCCATTCGCCATATACGCAAATCGATTAAAATTGTGGAGCCGCTGTAGCAGCAACAGCAACAGCAACAGCAGCAGCAGCAGCGGCGGCAGCGGCAGCATGTAGCATGTATCACCCGATGCCCCGTTGCCCCAACCACACGGGACACATATTTAAATGCCAAGTGAAAAACTATAGCCAATTACTTTAAATTAGTGTAATTCCCATGACTCTCGGACTTTGACTCTCCGACTGTCCGTTTGTCCGTATGTCTGTATAGTCCGTCCTTCAGTCCATCTGTCCTCTCTTACCTTCTGTCCTTCTCGCAATGGCTGTGTTTATCATTTTAGAAGAGTACAAAGCAAAACAAAACAAAACAAAACAAAACTAAACCAAAAACAAAACCAAAACCAAAACCAAACTAAACTAAAGTCCAATACAGAACCCTATTCATGACTCTATGCTGCAGTGCAGCCAGTTGGACGGCTTGTGGCCCGCGGGTGTAATTTTAATTTGTGCCCAGCATTGGTTTGGTTGCAGGTCGAGGACAAAGATGAGCCACAGTATGTGTGTGGATGGTTGGTGCATTGGCACGGACTCAGCTGTTTAGAGACGCGTAATTGGCGCTGCGGCATGCGCCTAAACCATGCCACAAATACACGTATATGCCCCACGCCATGCTTCATTCCGTGTCACACAACTTGCCACACGTCACCACACGTCCCCCTCCCAAATTGCTAGCATTTAATAATAATATTTTTTTCCTTTATTTTGTTATTTTAAATTTTTTCTTTCTTTTTGTTCTTTCTGCCACACGCGAATACCCTGTAATTATTCCACTAACAATTTATGTGAAATTTTTAATAATTATCATACATTTTTTTATTTTTAATATATAATTTACGATTGACAATATAATATATATATAAATTATTATTAATTTAATTAATTTTAAATACTTTCTAACTATTATTTATTAAATTTGTAATTATTTATTTTATTTAATTTGTATTATATCTAGAAAATGTTATTATTTGATTAATTTAATTTATTGATCAAAATCATAGTATTAAAAGCAGATTTTTTTTATAAAACCTTTTTTTTAATTTTTATTAAATTATATATATTTTTTTTTTAATTCTTTTCTTTAAATAGTTTATATTTATTATTTTTATTTTATGTGTATATACTATATAATTAATTAATTCTATAATTATATATATTTTAAAACTTTATAAGTTTTTTAAATCAATTTATATATTTTATATATATATATTTTGTATACATTTTGTTTTTGTTTGAAATTTTTATATTTATTAATTTTTTTTCTTGGTATTATTTTTATAAAGTGGCGTTTTTTAATTTTGTGTTTTTTATATTTTTAACATAATTTGTTGTCTTATAGATATTGATTTTTTAGAATCTATTTATTATTTATTTATTGTTTTATATTTTTAATTTATTGTTTTATATTATTTATTTTATTTTAAACTAGCTTTTATTTAATTATCAGATTGATTAAAGTTTAATATATTATTTTAGTTTTGTTAATTTTACTTTGTTCTATTTTTACATAAAGTAAATTGTTTTTTTATTATTTTATTTTAAATTTATTTATTTTACTTTATTTACTTATGTTCCTTTACATTTATTATAATTTTTTTCCATTAAATTTGAAATATATATTATATATAAACATTTTACTAGAACTTAAGGAATATAAATTAAATTGGAAAAAGGAAAATTTATTCAAAATGTAAGTTTACCTCGAAATTAGAAAATTTGTTGCTTTAAATTGGAAAATGAATAGAATATAATGTAATACTAAGGTTGACATTCAGATATATATTTTTGAGAGTGTTTATAGGGTATAAAATGTGTCAATCATTTATGTATTTGTATTGTTATATTTGTAACTGGTTCAATTCCTTAGGAGGTTCTTTCACTTTTCGGGCCCCGCCGCACTGTGGGAAAATATGTAGAAACTGGCAATCAATGTCCAAAACATTGCCGCTGGCCATGACAATCCGGCTCAATTTATGAGCATAGCCAGTTCTTGGCAGGCTGCAGTGTCCAGTGGTCAGTGGACTGCGGCTGGTGGCTGGTGGCTGGTGCTGGTGCTGGTGCTGTGGTTGATGGCTAGTACCCAGTGGCTGGAAATGGTTTAAGTTAAAGCTAAAGTTGCAGTTGCAGTTGCAGTTTCTCATGGCATAGATCTGTGGCAATAATTGATTTCAATTTATAGAGCTCAGGTGGGCTGCCCCCAAGTGAACGTCAAATAAAAATTAGGATTTTATGTGGCTAACAAGAGCGCTTAACAAATTGTTTCAGCTAATCCAGTCTTTCTCTTTCCCTATCTTTTCTCGCTCTCTCTCTCTCTCACTCTCGACGCTTTATTCTATATCTGTTTCTGCATACAAATTAGTGTCTTCGTTATGATTACTGGCCAACAGCTTAATCCGTTTGGCTTACCCTTATTTTAAGCATTCCTTAACAGTTTGACATTGGACCCAAACTAAATGGCCAACTTTGTAGCTTCACTCGAGTGTAAAGCGCTGATGGTGTTGACCTTTTTTTGGCCAAAAACCAAATTACGAGTAACACGAGTACTCATAGTTTTGTAGTTACGGCCATTTGGCAAACAAATCATAAAACAAAAGGTGTCCCACACACACACACACACACAAACACACATACACATACACATACAGTTTACGCTGGGAAAGCTCACAAGGGTCCAAAATGCCAACTAACCGGGCCAACTAGTTGTAGTAGCTCTAACAGTTCTCCTTAACCATTTACAACATATTATACTAACTGAAGCCTCTGGCCCAAAGCAATTAAAACGCGTTTTCGCAATTAAATGACTTTGCTATTTTTCATTTCATTTCATTTATTTTATTTCTTCTTTTTTGTTTTTTTTCCTTTTTGTATTTTTTTTTTTTTTAATACCCTGTAACCATTTATAATAAAACGTGTTAAAGATGGGTATACCGAACTTTAACAATATGAAAATATAAAAAGCAAATTGCTACTGTAATAATCTTATATTAAAATATGCTAACTGTCAGTTACACCCAGCAGCTAACTGATAGATAGACATATCGATGATCAAATAATAGTCCTGTCTAAATTATATTATATTTAATATTATATAAATGCTTATATAATTAGCCCAAAAGAGAACTAACTGTAGAGCGGTGTTAGGCAGAAAAGAATAAATAGATGCTAACTGTAAGTTAAAGTTACTAGGTAACTGGCAGTTAGTTAGTCCAATGACAGAATATTTAAAGGCAATTACTATTTATCTTAAATTATTAAACTTTGCACTTAATATTATAGAAGTATAAGGATAGCTGCTAGTCGAGTATACCCGAAAAAGATGCGTGTATGAAATTTTATGAGTATGTTTTCTTGGGGGGCTCTATTTTTTTTGTTAGCCCTCCTTATTTTTTTTCGGGTGGAACTGAAGTTAATGTCAAAAATTTGAATCAGAAAATGGTTGGGTAGTAAGTAGAAGAAGCAGAAGTAGGGGTAGAGGAGCTTGGAGAAGTATATGTAGGGATAGGTGTAGGGGGCAGAGGCAGAGAATGACTTTTGGTAATTAGACTTCTTGGCGTGCTCGAGTTACTGCTATAAATGGAGTACTAGTAGAAATAAAAGTCTTTGCAGCATTTTGGGAAAATGTTTCCAATTAACAAAGAGGAAAACCTGCAGCTAAAAAGAGATAGCAACATAAATAAAGCGAGAGAGAGAGAGAGAGAGGAAAAAACAAAGATGCCATGTAAAATAAATAGGAAATTGTAATAATTTTATACAAAATTTTTATTTGCTTTGTGTGGGTGGCAATTGCAACTGTAACTACAGACGTAGGCCAACAGATTCAAGCCCAAACCCCTTTCACCTGCACTCCCCTCGCATACTTTAACGCTCTATGGCAAAACACATTCACAGATTTGTTAGCTGCTTTTTGGAGCAAAAAGCAAACTGTTTGCTGGCGGCATTGTCACATCGAATCTCTGACATGGTTCCAACCAAGCGATGACGCTGCACTTTATGGGCTCATCTTAGTCATTATCATTTCTAGAACGCACAATGCCGACATTAACATTAACTTTTAAAGTTAACTTTAGTTATTGTTGTTGTATGTTGTTGGTGTTGTAAGTTTGTTGTTGATGCAACTGCGAAGCGTAACGAACACGCTTATAAACAACACCAGCACAACAGCAACAATTGCTTAAAACAACATCCACAAACATACACAGCATAATCATCATTAGCGCACCAAACTATAGTCCAAGACATGGCCCAGAACGTGTGTCGGCCTTATAGTAGTATAAGCCATATTGATAAAGAACAGTATGTACATGGCTTAGGCTTGGGGTTCCGCTACTAGCTGCCATATAATCATTTGGCGCATTCGCTTGTTACTGGGCGGCGCTGGCGAAGATGTGCAGACGGCTCAGGAGGCAACAATCAGAAGTAGTAGTAGTAGTAGTAGTTGTAGTAATAGAAGGTGCTGTTACTGTTGCTGTTGCTGTTGCATTGTGGTCACACCTCGGCGCATGCGCGCGCTTTACTGCCCCTTGTGCCACATGCAGTTAGCTTGCCTATTGCCACCTGTAGACGTGTCCATTGGCCATCGTGTTTCGGATAATTAGCTTTGTTTTAAACAATTCTATCAATGCTAAATACACACACACACACACATACATATAAAAGAGAGAGAGAGAGAGAGAGAGAGAGAGAGGGTTGCATAAGTTGCATATGTTGCATATGTTGCTGTAACTATTAAAGGCACGCTTCAATGCCTTAGAATTACAACAATTCTATAACTTCCATAGAAATACTTTAAGCCAACATTTAATTGGCTTTAACTAAGCAGCTAGTTTATCTTCTTCTTCTAAATTGGTATCTTTATAGCCATTTTGTAAAAGAGAAGCAAAGCGGAGCTATTGGAAATGTGCAAAATCCAAAAGTATGTAACAGGTAGAAATAATCATTGGAGACCCCATACAGTATATATATTCTGAATCAGGACGACAAGACGAGTTGATCTAGTCCTGTCCGTCTGTCCGTCAGTCTGTCCGTCTGTCCGTCTGTATGAATGCCTGTTTCTCAGAGACTATAAGAGCTAGAGCAACCAAACCTAAAATCTAGATTCGTTATATTCGTAGGTTATACGAGTTTGTTTTTGATTTTTGAATTTCCTCCCCTGACCCCCGCAATTCGACAAAAAAAAAAAGATTATTAAGCACAATTTTCAACCGATCCAATTTATTTTTGGTACACATATTAAGTAGACCATTCTTAAACTACGTTCTGAATTTCGTTAAAATTATAAAATAAACACAGAAGTTATACAACATTAAGTACCGCGCTATAGAGCGTGGGGGGCTAAAAGGTGCGCACAATGGCTAAGTACGTGCAGAACTGTGTGTATGTATGAGTATGTCTGTGTATGGCTCTCGTAGTCGGGTACACTCGACTACAGACTTCTTACTTTTAATTTGCTTTTTATATCCTTTAATAAGTAAATCTGCCTTATAAATTTAAGCTGTTGTTGCTGCCACTGAATCAAATGCTGCTAATGCTGCTAATGCTAATAACTGTTATTGCTAATGTAATGTATTAATGTTTCTTTAGAATACAATACACTGTTGCATTTATAGGATTATATATATTATAATTTTAAGTCAATGACTTTTGTATATACTTCTTTATTGCGCCAACTTGCAACATCAATTCCAAACACAAGGTAAATGAGGAAAAATGTTAACGAATTGCGTCTTATTAACTTTAATTAGCAAGATTTGTCTTTGAAAAAACGTTATATGAATTTATTTTAGATCTTTGAAGTTCCTCTTCCGACACTTGGAACTTCTAAATCTGAAAAGCAGAAAACAATTTTTGAAACGTTGGTGAAAAAATGCGAAAATTTTATTTACACCAAAACATTCTATTATAAAGACTATTTTAATATATAATTATAGTCTTATATAGATAAAATGTAAAATTATAAAGGTAAACCAAAGTAACCTTAACAATAAACAGAAAAACATGGTCAATTATTCAGAATTTTGCTATAACCAATTGGGAATTATAAACGCCTTTTTATGTTGTCATTGCCTTAAGTGTCATATTCAGCCCCTTTACTTTTTTAAAAAAGTAAAACAAAGCTAATAGGTAGAATTATTCTTCTGATACCCTACAAACTATATATACTCTAGATAAGGACTACTAGCTGAGTCGATCTAACCATGTCCGTCTGTCTATACGTGGATATTTGTGTATGTATATACGTGAGGAAAGGGGTTATCGTAGTCGGGTATACCCGACTACATCTTTTTAATTATTTTATAATCTTTTCAATATAAAGTCTAATAATATATTTAATATTCTTAGCTTTGTTTGTCTCTGAGTTCAATTGGCTTAACTTCTATAGAGAACTTATAAATTACTCAGTGTAAAATATAGTTAAATCAATTACGAAAACTGAAACTTAACTGAAGATCTATAGGGAAACAGTAAGGTTTAGAAAACCCCTATGGATCCCTTATAGTAGTGGCACATACATTTCCAAATCCTCTGATTCGGTTCCTCCTGTGATCGCTTATTCTAAGACGAAACAATAAGTAGGTGCTGGAAGATAATCAAAAACATAGTTGAATTGAATATCGATATAATTTATTTTTCTTTCATAATACTGATAAGGAATCCGTCTATATAATAATTCTATTATATAACATAATTTAAGAGAATAAATAACGATTAAAGTTGGGACATTATAAAATTGTTTTGTCTTCAATTCGAATGAGGCTAAAGAAACTTTACTTCTTCTACTATGAACAGTCCTATTAATAGTGTGTTAAAAAGATATATAAAGTTTAGTATAATATATATCAACTAATCAACTAATATCAAGTATATATCTGATATATACTAAAATAAAAAAGTAATTTTTATTTTCCACGAAAAGTATAATATAAAGTTATTCAAGAATAAACCATTATATAATCTTCCATTTCATATTTGTATAAAAGCATATACCATTCTTATAATGTATTTTATATACATCGATATTTTAAATAAATATCCTAAGGTCTCTAAGGATCGGCTTAAGCTTTCTTATAGGTCACAAAATATTGCTTATATCAAAGTAAAACCCAAGTCTAGTTTACTGACACAAAGTGAAAACTATAGACCAAATTAATTAGGAATACCTCCATTAAATTCTGACTTTAAAAGGTATATATATTCATGTACATATCTATTTGTACAGTATATGCCATATAGAGACTACTGCTAAAGGATCTACCTATTGCTACTCAATGGATACTGTTTAAGCATGCTGATGTAATTTTGATTTCTTATTAAATAATAGATTTTTCTCTATAATTTAAGATATAGTTATGTTTTAAGCATAACGGTACTCTAGGTTATAGCAAAACAAACAAAACCTTAAACAAGCTACTGTTATAATAATGATTCGTAGAAGTAAATGGAGATGTCAACTGCTTTGGTTAACACAACTAATAAGTTTGATGAGGAAACATTGATAAGGTGATCTTTAATAGAATATTTGGACACAATTTCAGAGACAGTGAAGGAGAGATAGAAGAAGAGAGGGAAGGAGGCGCTAAGGCAAAGATTTACGATGGAAAGTGTGAGAATTTGAGACGTAGACAAAAAATGACACAAGAAGAACGAAGAACAGTTATAGCTAATAGATGGCAATATAGATAAATAGTTACAAAGAGAAAGACAGTGTTAGAGAGAGAGAGAGAGGGCGTGAAATGCAAGATCATAATCAAAGGGAGTTCATAGCATATTGAAGTCATGGTAAGTCCATCAACTACAATCATTCAACTGGTCACCTGTTCAAGCAGCTCCATTGAGCCGTGAAATATGATCAAAATATTTTTGTGATCAAGCCACAATTATGACCCAAACGTACACAGAGAAAGAGAGATAGATAGATGGATAGGGATAGAGATAGAGATAGAGATAGAGTAGGGAATAAAAAATCAAAATCAAAAACAGAAACAGAAACCAGAAAAATAAGTAGACAATAGAATTGGTTTTGACCCTCAGTTGGGTTTTTTGTTACCTGATTTTTTTATGACTCTATTTGGGTATTGATTTTATGGGCCAAAGCATTTCGGAAGTGCAACAAACAACAATTGCAATAAACAATTTGATTGATGCCCCTGAAAGAGAGAAAGAGAACGAAAAAGACAGAGTGAAAGAGACAGGCAGTGTGGAAGGCAAAGCAAAATAGTGCTTGTTTGTAATGTTGAGAGAAGTCAAAAGTATTTTTTAATTTTTTTTTTTGTATATTTTTCTCAATTTGTAATTAGAATTTTATGGCAACAATTTTTTAAGTGCTGCAAAGAAAAGAAAAACAGCATAAAAGATAGAGAAAGAGAATTAGAGACGGAGCGGAATGACATTCGCAATTAATTATATTGTCAACTTGCCCCATTTTCAATTGCCTGGCGCTGGGCACTGTTGCACCTTGAAGTGGCAAAAACGACACGAAGACACTTAACTAACTAAAAACTTTTCACTTTAACCTTTCCACTGCCTTTACTTCCCCCTTTTCTCTTCCTCCAATCTTCTATTTCAACTCAAGTGAAAAGTTTAAGGGGAGACTTTGAGTGCCGCTTTGAGTCCAACTTGCGACAGGTCAAAAATGAATCGCGCAATTAAACAGTTCTCAAGCCAAGGCTACACACACATAGAACAGAGTTCATGCCTCGTAATAGAACTTTAGGTGTGAAAACTTAATTAAGTATAAATGTGGCACGAAAAAAAAATAAATAAAAAGCAATTTATCTTTTTTTTAGGTGGCTGCTAAACAAAATCTGTTGGGTTCTTTGCGGGCCGAAGAACTAGGGCTAAGCGTTATTTAAAGACACGTTAACAACTATTTTAGGGGAAGTCACAAAGAGCTTCATTTTAAGTCAACTATATAATATAAATTCAACCCATTTGTATAGCTGAGATATTTATAAGATGAAAATTTTAGGATATTTTTAGAATCATTTACTATCCCGGGTTAGGGTTCAGGAATATAGTGCTTCAGTACATGTTTTACTGTACTTAGTATATAATATTTGATATGTATAAACTAGAATACTGTTAAAACAAGCAATTGGCTGCAAATTACAAATTTGCCTGCGAAATAGTTTGCGGTTAACTATGCTGCGGTTATTGGTCATAATATTAGGCCAACTCCAAACCTTAAATAGAAATCCAATGGATCCATTCAAGCTTAAAGTTACAGGCAAAGATTTCAATTAGAAAACGTCTTTGTACTCAAAATGTATGTTACCTGATTTTAAAATTGAATTGTAGTCCAAGAAAAAAGAATAGAAGGACTACCTGAAGGATACAGATAAGGATTGCAAATGGAATTCCTATTTTAGGAAATGCCTTACATATGAGTCAGAGGTTTTTATGTTTTAGTAGATCTATAAATAAGTTTTATTGCTGCATTGATAAGTGAAGATTTGGCTGTTGCTTTTTATGTTATGGACAGGATCAGGCGTAGGCGTAGGCCATGACAATGTCTTCGGCATCTTTGGGGGATATAACAGAGCGAAGACCACCAAAAAGTCAGCTTCTCTTTGTGTGATTTATGCGTTTCGTTTAAGGAACTTTTTTTCTCTTTGTGTTTTATTGAGTGCTTTAATTAGTTATTAACCAAACCCTAAGAAGCACTCCCTCAACATTGGGATAACGTTGCAACGGATTGGCTTGGATTGGGTGCGACGTTGACGAGCCTCTTGAAGTTTTCTGTTTGCCTTTGACTTTGGCTTTATGCGTGTGTGTGTGTGTGTTTGTGCATGCACATGTATTAGTTAACCTACCACAGAGTGGAATTGTTGCACAATCAGTTGGAATTAAACAATTAATGTGTAATTATCACAGTTTGCCAGCAAAACTGGCAAAGGTACCGCATTTGATCCTTTACTCAGGGCAAACAGCTCGAACAGTAACGCAAAAGGAATAACCAAAGGTGGTACGCACAGCAAGAAAGAGAGAAGAGTGTTTTGTAGTAGGATAAAGAGAGAGACAGAGTCACAGAGAGAAAGAGAGGATAAAAGGGAGTTTAGTCGTCAAAACGCCCATTGAGGTGCGGGCGTTGGCGTTGGCGTTGCCTGGGCGTACCCAAGCCAATGTTGCTCAGTCCTTAACCGAAAACATGGGCAATACATCATCGGCATCACCCTATACCTATACCTATACGTATAGCTAAAGCCATTGTCATCATCATCATCATGATCATATTAATGGAACTAAAAGGGCTGTTCATCTGCTGCTGCAATTAGAGTTCATATTGGTTTAGGGGAAAGGGGAAAGGAAGGCCATAAAGAATTAGCTAAGGTTGCTTAGGAGACTTGGCTACTTGAACAGGTCAGTTGAGATCAGTTAAGTGTACTAGGGATGTAGATGATCGAGCAAAAGATGAACGATATATTGCAAAGAGGCGCCTCCAATCCGAATCATTTTGTCAGTCAATTTATGTGGCAAGCACTTCAATTATGTTGTTAGAGTTTAAGACTACTCCATATGAAGTCAAAGGCGATCAAAGCAATTGCCGCTGATGGTTACCGACATTGATGGCCAATTAGATTGAGCTAAAAGGAAGCAGGAGCTAAATTAGAGCCTTAAAGTAGCAGTACCAGAGGCAAAAGCAACAATTCATGCCACGTGGTTAACCGGATAAAGGTTCATTCAGGCAATGCAAATCGAACTAATTATGCAAATCAGTTAAGAAAAAAGGAGGGCAAGAGCAATGGATTAGGTCCCACTGTGCATGTGTGTGTGGTGGTCACAACAATTGATTTAATGGCGCTGCAAATGTCCTTTAAGTAGCTTATTTTGCTTAAACTGCTCAGACTTGGATTCAACTTGCCCTCTTTTGCTGGGTCAAAGAAACAGTTCATGTCCGAGTTCCAGTCCGAGTTTTAGTCTGAGTTTGAATCTGAGTCTGGGCTACAGTTTGGGTTTGGGTTTTAGCGGCTTGTCTCGTTTTGAAACTTTTGGTTGATTGTTGAAAGCGCCGATGGGTTTTGGATTTGGGTTTTTGGATTTTGAGTTTTGGGTTTGCGTTTGGGCGTGATTACATTGTCGCTGCAGGATAATCCGGGCAGGAGGCATGTGATGCGGGTGCGCAACGACAAAGGACAATTAACTGCATCCTGTTGTAATTGTTCTAGCGTGTCTTCTTCTATTCATATTATTATTGTTGTTGTTGCGTGAGATTTGGCCTTTGATGATATGTTTTCAACAATTTGTTCAAACCAATTTTGATGGCAATTACGAAAATACTTCAAGCCGCTTTAACCACAAAATTGTCTCTGATCTCCTTTTGTTTTTGTCCTTTCAGACTGTCCCATAGAATACAAATTGTATCAGATATACTTAAAAAAAAAACAGCAAAGAAGAGAAAAGAAGAGAAAAATACAATAAATATTTAGTTATCCTGTGCGCTTAACTTGCAATTGAAACAAAGGATAATCGCATAAGGCTAAGAAGATAGTAGTACTATAAAGCGTTGTAGATACCCTAAAACTATTTAAGGTAATTTCAAGTAAATCGATCGATAATGGAAAAGAGAGAGCGAGGGAGAGTGAGAGTGCGAAATAGAGAGAGTGAGAGTAAGAGGGAGAAGGAAAAGGAGAAGGCGCCCCTAATTATTTAAGCAGCTCTAAACACAACTCGATCACTGAACACAATCCATATAAACGAGCTCAATAGTAACGAATGAAATTACTAGAGTATAGATCTTAGATCTCATTTGCATATGCCTTAAGAATCAGTTTTCTATGTCTATTGTATATAGTTATATATAATACTTTCAATAACCAAAATCTTATTGTTTAGCGTAGGAAGATTTTTTTTTATAGAAATTCTTTCTACGAGCATTTGTTTAGTTTTTGGTATTCCTAAAGTGAAGCTGATGCACAATAAAATTTTATTTAAAAAATAAACCAATAAATATCAAAATATTTACACAAATTAAGCAATAAGCAATAACTGTTACATTGGCTTAATGTGCTGCAGCTACATTTTCTTGCAGCTTCTGTTGTGTTGCATTATGGAAAGTTAGGGATTTTTTCTCCCTAAATTTCCCACAGAGCTTTATTCTATGTAGTTCGGTTAGTTGCTTTTAAGAATTTTTGTACAAAACGAAAAGAAATACAAACAAAAAAAATTTTCTATTGTATTACTCCCAACCTGCCCCCTTAACCACTGTCCGTCTTCCTATCAAGTAGTGTTCAGTTCAGTTCTGTTAAGTTCAGTTCAGGGGAAAGCCCCCTATGAAAAAGGCGGTCAGCTTAAAGCGTGAGCCATGACACCTGAAAGCGATCAGCAGCGCCCACACGAAATTGAGTTATATATTAGAAATTGTTGTCTGTGTAGTGAACATGCCACATGCAGTTGCATCCATGTTGCATACCACTCTCTTACCTAATACTGAAATGGAGACACATTTTCCCATAGCTCTCAAGTGGACAATGAGTCAATGATCAACTGTTTGTGCGTTGTGCCTTGTGTTGCATATGCTGGATTAGTGGCACTTGCAGCAAGTGATTATAATGACTTTTGATTTGCAGCAGCAACAACAGCAAAAGCAATAACAGCAGTAGGAGCAACAGACGTGGGAACCACATTGACATCATCCACTTTTGATATCCGACATTGACCTGGCTCCTTTGTTTGCTTGCTGGCATGACAATTGCTCGAATCTCTTCAAGCTTTACACCTAAACAATTTTGTGTGCGTATTGAAAGCCGCAGCTTATTTGCATAAATTCCATTCATAGCAATGCCAAGTGGATCTGGAACTGGAGCTGTAAGTGGAACTGGAACTGGAACTGGTAATAGCTGTGGCTAAAACATTTGTATTTGTTACCATTTGGTAGATTGAAAATTGAAAGTTTGTTGTTGTCATTGTTGTTTTTGTTGTTGCCGTTGATTCGTTTGGCTCATTCGTGCATTAAATTGTCGCCGCCAACCGCAAAGTGACTTGGAGCCATCTTCAGCAGCAAATCCAACTCCAAATGCAACAACAGCTCCAGCTCCAAGTGCCCACCTGCATGCTGAAAATTTAACCGCAAAGAGTGGCAACAGTTTTCGGCTCCTTTAAAGTCATCAGCAACAACTTTGTTGCCACAAACTAAGTCTTTCTCTTTTCCTTTCCTTGCCTCTCTCTCTCTCTCTCTATCTTTCATTATCATTCTCATTCTCCTTTCGTTTGCACTGTTGTATGCTGTGTACTATTTTGGAAACATTATGCAGGGTAATCCTTTAATCGCAATGCAGTTTTTGGGCTTCATTACTTGACCAGTCTTTACCATATTTTCTGCTAATTTCTTTTTGCTCTCACGTTCTTTGTTTCACACACACATATATATATATATATACATATATATAGAGATACAATTTATGTATATGGCTTGGGACTCATAATAATCCCTAAGTGGACATAATCCTTTTGTTTGCCACTGTCCAACATTATTTGAGTTTTCGCCAGCCTCTTTTCAAAACAAAAACAGCAAAGAACCGACCAAATAGAAAAGAAAAAGAAGGAAAAGAATTTGGAATCCTGATGAGTCCATAAACCATTTTTCAAAAATTCCTTTTTGTCATTTTGTTTTTTTCTTTTTCAATTTCCTTTATTCATATCATTTTTAATAACTCTTTTGGCTCATTGTTTTGGATGCTGCTTCGTTAATTCTTTCCTTTTTAATTTCTTCCGTTTTCTTTTCACATTTCTTTCCTTTTTTTTTTTTCTTGCAACAATTTTTTGCAAGAAACCCGTAAAAGGAGTCTTGCCATACGGATCAGACCAAAGCCAGCCATAACTATGCCAAAGCCGATTGTTTCAATGAACGGATATGGATATTTAATACTTTTTCTTTTTCCTTATAGCCAAAGGCAGTTTTTCGTTTTAATGCGAGTTAAATACTATTTTCATGCCACGCCCATACGCCAAAACATAAGAAGCGGCAGTCTTCAAGCAGGATAACAACATTTCTTCCTTATTATATATATATTTTTTTTTTTGATTCTTATCAAGAAAAGGCTCGAGGACAATAACAAATATAATTGTGCAAGTGAAAGAGATTACCCTTTGGCATTTGAACCCGTTCAAGGTCTAAACTTAGCTCTTAGCCAACTTATATAAACTATATGTGCATGTGTGTGTATATAGGTTGCCATATGCCCCATGTTTATCAAAAGAAAAAGAAGAAAAAAAAAGAAATCCTGTTAAGAATTGCGTTTGGCAACAGCCAAAGACTGCGCTTCACACATCTGTTGCCCTGTGGTAAGAGTTTAGGGCATAAGTCTTGACCAGTCTGTGCATCTGCATCGTTTTCATCTGTATGCCATGCTGGTGGTCTCCACACACACACACACGCATACACACATATGCACCACACATGCACATGCTTAATAACCGAATAAAAAATGATAACCCGAAAATAAGAAGACATCAAAGAACAACGCTAAGACTTGCAGCCAAATTGAGAGAACAAGAAAAAGTCACAGCCAAATGCAGCGATAGGCTAACAAGCCAACAAGCCAAAAAATAAAAAAAAAAACAACAACAAAAAAATGAGAATGAGTTAAAAGAAGCAGAAGAAGAAGCAGCAGCAACAAATGTACAAAGACTGAAAATCAAGTTGAATACAAAGGTTCATAATGATCGCTTAGAGAGAGAAAGGGAGAGATTGTAATAGAGAGAGGGGGAGAGCGAGAGAGAGAGATAGAAAGCTTGGAACAGACCACCGCAACAGTCAATGCCACTGCCTAATTTATTCACAACGATCACTGACCGTGCCCAGCTCCAGCTCCAGCTCCAACTTCGACTCCAACTCCGACTCCGACTTCAACTGCAAGTTGAAGTCAAAGCTAAGCTAAACCCTTATTAATGAGACCCCAATGAGCAGCGGATCCAAGTGTCGCACGCAACGTGCCGATTAAGCCCAGTTAGCGTCTCCAGGAGGTGCCGAGCCAATCTTTGACTGGAGTTTAAAGTGCACGCTGGCCGCAGGCGCGTTGCATTTTATCGCCTTAATGGCACCGAGTCTGTACCCAGATATACTTTTATTTATATTTATATATATTTATATATATATATATATACCCCCACACCCTCCATTCAATCTCTCTGGCTTTCATATACTGTTTACCCTTTAGTGTAGACAGAACATAACCGATTGCCGTTTGCCGCCTGCCGCTGTGCCGTGACAACTTCAACATGCGTGTTGTTCCATGCCGCTGTCCAGTCTCGATCATCCAGTCAACCAGTTAGCCGGTTAGCCAGTTAGCCAGTTAGCCTGTTAGCCAGTCAGTTGGCCAGTTTAGCCGTTGGTAATCTGGTTAGCTGGTTAGCTGGTTAATGCCTCAGCCAGATGCTGTTTCAATTAAGGTCTCGTTTCGTTCTGCTGTGGATCTCATAAAGTTGCGTTATCGTTGCGTTGCGTTGCGCTGGTCGCTCGCTTGTCACTCGCCCCGATTTTGTTTTATAAATAAAGACATTAAAAGTGCCGTCATGTTTTGGCCACGTTAGTTTCGGATTTATTATGGACCACCGTGGACACGTTGGCGGCTTAACACTTTTTAATTTCACTTGCGACCCGCTGCAATCAATCTCTATATCCCACTCACCCTCTCATTCTCTCTCTCCCTCTCTCTCTCTCTCACTCTCTCACTCTGTCTCCCTCTTTTGTGTGCTCCTAAAAAAACAGAAAGAATAAAAAATAAATTGTCAAATCGCCGCGTGTCGAGTTATGAGCCTGAGAAATGGTTTGACCCCTTTCCAACGCCTGGCCATTGACCAAGTCATAAACAATCATTAACCCAAACCTAAGGCTTGCTCCGGCGCTACCAACGGCCAACGGCTAACAGCCAAATTCTGGACATGCTCTAGAGATGCAGTTTTGTGGGCGCATTGTCTCATCGTTATAACAAGTTCCTAAGAATCAGCTGCTGTCAAAAGTGTTGACAACTTCTTGTGGGGTCATACCACACCATATGCAGCTGCTGCTTTTACTGATGTTACTGCTGTTACTGCTGTTACTGCTGTTGCTGTTGCTACCTCGGTTTCCCCAATTTCAAGAATTATCATCGCTCTCTCTCTCTCTCTCTGTCTCTCTCTGTCTCTCTCTTTCTCTCCCACACTAACTTTTTCAGTCTGTTTATTGCGAGTTGTTTTGTTGCGATTGACAAACAGATTGTAGCCAGTACGTTGATATAAACCATGGCATCATGCTATGACCAGCTTACTGCTCCACTTTGTTTTTATTTCTCTTTTTGTCTACAGCCTTTAAACCGATTACTTAGCGAATGCCACCCAACTATCCCATATGCATATGCAAAGCATATACTAAACTTTTAGAATATATTGAATATTTATGCAAATATTCCTGTGTAAAAAAAGAATTTATTTTCAATTCAATTAATAATGTTTTTAATTTATTTAAAAGGAAAGATTATCTTTAACAATACACATGCATATTTAATTCACAAATGGCCCATTCATAGCATGTTGCATGTTTTGTTTCATTAATAAAATTGTTCGATTAGCCTAGCATTGCTGTTACATTGCTTTGATAACTTTAACCCTTTAAAGCGCAACAACTCCGATTTTCAATTTTTTTTTATTTGGTGTAAAATTGAAAATAAAAAATACAACCTCTCTTATTTTTTTTTTAGTTTCAGTTTTATCATATTTTTTTTCAAGCAAAACTGTGTGTGCAACACCTCTAAATTGCTGATTTTCTCGGGTTCTAATGGACCAATTACCAAAATTCGATAATATATAAAAAATAGAATATACACCTGTTAATAATTTTCAATAGTTTCAATTAAACAATTGTTTTTTAATCCTTTTTTTTTTTTAAGAAACTGCACAAAAGTTCAAGTTTTTAGAATTTTAAAAAGTCACGGGAAAAATAATTATTTTTGGGTTTTTTTTTGGCATAATTAAGAGTGACCAGCATTTTATTTTTAATAAAATGATTATTTCTAAACAGCAATAAATTATTTTTTTAAAATTTTCTAATACACATTGGAAAATAATGGCTTCTAAACGGTATGTTGCAGATCTGCAACACTGCGCTATACAGGGTTAAATACTCCCATTCCACAATCAAACGTGTTCGAACATTTCAAATATAGCAAACTGTACTATTTATCTGAGCTGCTCATTGCAGGAAAGTACTTTTACTCTTAGTGTGAGCATCATGCGCAGCCATCATGCTTTTGGTGCTTGCATATATGTACATATATATTTACATATATAGCTTTACACACTTATACATAGAAATTACTTAGAGCTTAGGCAAATGTAAAATACAATAACAATTTGCATGCATGTTTCGTTTCTTATCTTTATGCTTTGCCGATGCCGTTGCTAATGTTAAAGCTTGCAAAACTTAACAACAACACTTTCATTTGCTTTGTTATTTGTGCTGGTAATTCTCAGTGTGATTTTGTTATTGTCTTTGCTTCATATTTTAAATTGGTGAAAAGGCTGGCATTGAATTATTTCATTTTGTACACTTTAAATGCAAGCTTAATAAACGTTCAGTGCACAAATTGTACTATGGAAATTAGTTTGTGCTTTATTTATATAAGTCTGTATAAGTGTGTGCTTTCATGTATATAGATTAAGTGTAATTTTGCAATAAATTTCCAACGTTATAACTGATGTTTAAAACGATCAATTTATGCATAATGTTTATTAAGCAAATTTTTAATAATATTTATATTGCTTGTAATAAAGATAAACGGATTTATGTGGGAATATAGACATCTGTATATTATAAAATAAAAGTTAACATTATTTAATGTGATTTATCAACAAATTATATTAAGTCAATGAATAACTTAGACATGTAAAAATCATTATTAGGTTTTTAATTTAAAGTAAGCCGTTGAAGTTAAATCAGCAAGATTTAAATATAATTCTAATTTGTAAAATAATTTTTGCAAAATTTTCGAATAATTTTTTAAAGTTCTGCGCGATTTATAGAATAAGTATTAACTTCATTTCTATTATTAATCGAATCTGCAGTAAATTATAATTATCTAAGTATAAATTTAGTTGAATTTGTTTCCTTTTGCTTTCAATTTCCTTAAATTTTTTATGCATGAATTTTCAATTGATTTCTGTTTATCCTCTACTCTGCACTCTTCCCTACTTTTCCTCTTCATATGCATATGAAAATAAATTTTCTCTAATATCCCAATTAACGTTTCGTTTAACCAGAAATCTTGGAACGTGTCGTAATGCAGCTAACTACTTCTGTACATCTACTCCAACAAATACTCCTACTAAGAGTAGCAATCGTATGAGTTGCCCCTGAAGTGCTGTTGAAGTAATCCAACTCTACTGACTCTGGCGGTGGGGGGTATTCACTCTTTAACATGGAGCATTTAAAACTTGCCAAACAACTAGCAACTTTACTTCATATTCTTTGTTGTTGATTTTTTTTTTTTTTATTTATTTTTTTATTTTTATGAATGAATTTCAAATCCATTTTCAACCACATCTCTACCGCGTGCTCCTTTGCCGCCTCCTGTTTAGTTAGCTGCCGCACATTACTCGGAACCAGCAGCAGGCTATGTAGAAGAAGGAGAAGGAGTGAAAAGAGTAGGAGGAGGGAAGTTTTCAACCTACTCGCGCATGCAAAACACGATTTACTATAAAGGCAAAAGTTGTAGACGACGTCGACCACAATAACAACAACAACAACAACAACTTGGACGACTACGCGCATAGAAACATTGAATGGGTTGATAAGTTGGATGGGGAGGTGTTTGGTGGGTTTGGCGGTGTGTTGTAACTGCGTCTGGAGCTGGCTGACTCGAGCTGACTTGAGCTCGAACTGCAGACATTTGCAGACAGTTTGTGTGGATCGTTTCATTCATAAAAGGCCATGGCGTTGGCGCTGAGAGTTGGTTTGACTAAGTTGGCATAGGCAAGAGTATGCGGGTTGACGGGTTGGATTTGCTTTTGGCACATGCTTGGAGCCGGGTCTATCCAATCGTATGGATGAGTCATCTGTTGCCTGTAGCTTGAGCTGAGCACGTGATGCCAACGTCACAATGTAGCAGCAAGCAGCAACAAACACCAAACAGCAACAGCAAAAGCAACACCAACACCAAGACGAAGACTAAGACCACATCGTCGAGGTGTGTCAATTAGCAGCCAGTTGTGGAAAGCAGCTGACTTTGGTTAAGTCTTGACTAAGTTGCTTGCTTAACTTTGGCCATGTTGCAGCCACAGCCAGTCAGAGGCACATCGACAGTGCCATCGTCCTACTAATTGTGTTGCAAACTGTTTTGCCACCAGACACAAAACCACTGGATGACTCATCGCTCTTCCAATCTTTCAACTTGATGACGCCTTTGCCAATTCATGAATGAGCCAAACCATGTAGCCATATAGCCATATAGCTATATAGCCATGGTTTTAACTGGTTTGGCTGACTCGCTTCCTGCAATGCTGTCTAAGCACCCACACGTGGCTGAATAACTGACTAACTGACTAACTGAATAACTGACTAACTGACTAACTGACTAACTGACTGATTGGTTGATTGGTTGGCTGTTGAGCTGGTTGGTTGGTTGAATATGCGCGGGTGTCCACATCCATGTACACATCCGTTTCTTCTCTATGCTCCATTGAGGTTGTCATTAAATGCGGAAGAAGGCGTTTTGCTTGGATCATTTGTATGCAGCTCTCTGCTAGTCGTTCACCCCCACCATGACACTCGCTCTTTCCCTTAGGCTATCGCTCACGTGCGTATAACTGAAGCTGGCCGGGATTGGTTTTGATTTTGAGGTATTTTTTTTTGTTTTTGATTTGGTTTTTGGGTTTAGTGGCGGCGGCACTCTTTGTGTCGCCCACCGCCGCGTGCCGCTTTGATTAATTATGCAACGCCCCCACCTTTATCTCCACCAGCTAGAGCTCTGCATGCAACATTGCCCCCTACCTCTAACCCCAACAATCTACAAAGCCAACTACAGACATACATATAAGTACATATTAGTAGATTTGTTTTTTTTTTTGTTTGTTTCTGACCAACAATTGTAAACAGGTAATGGCAATAGCAACTGCAACCAAGTGTTAACTTATTGGTTAACTGTTTCTCATTGCTGTTGTTGCCACAATTGCTCCAAATAGGATATGGCTGGACATGGCAAGTTGATTTTCATGTTTGTGGCTCGCACAGTCCATTTACCTTTCTAACAATATTTTGGTAATTGCCATAATACAGCAAAAGAATCAAACAGACCGGAAGATTTGGTGAGTGCAGGGAAAGCGGGGACTTTATTTTCAATTGTATTTTGTGGCAATGTATAGTGAAGAGCAACATGCAACATGCAACATGCAACAGCAACAGAAAAGCTATAACATAACATATAACTTCAATTTAACAATATTCAACTATAATATTTATATATATATATTTATATATATATATTTATATATATATATATTATATATTAATCATCTGGTTAGAATTTGTTTATGAAACAGAAGTTTATAAGTTTTAGTTGATTTTTGGGAAGGATCTCTTGGCACTTTTGAACCAATTTTCTTTCAGGAGATAATTCAATGTTCTATCAGTAATTATCACTATAGTATATGGAACTTAGTTGTTTCTCCTAAACTTCAAATTCATATTTAATTCAATACTCCTTAGTTGATTTTCTGGAAGGGAAACTTTTACTTCTGTTTATTCAATAATTCAATACTCCTTAGTTGATTTTCTGGAAGGGAAACTTTTACTTCACTCTTCATTTCTCCTAATTTACTACCAGGATATTATTATCTCATTAGAAGTGCATTAAAGCAACTTTCACGACTATAAAAAGCAGTATTTAAAGTAAGAGGAAGTCGATATATCGATACCACTTCTTTGTGTTTGTGCCAAATTATAGTTAGACTCCTTAAGGTCTTAAGGTTTAACCTTTTTGTCTTAACTTTTCAGAGTAAAATTGCAGCAAAGCTATGTTATCGTTTTACTGTGAATATATCAAATTGTCTTGCTTCATAGGACTTCAAATTTTACAAAAAGTCTGTCTAAAGTCCTTGAAAATAAATTAAGTTTTTTGGATATTGAATTTTAGCATGGTGTGTAAAGCATTAAGACAAGGACCTGGTGAAAAACTTGAGTTAAAATGTAACTTCCGGAATTGCTTTTTACTATAACATAAAGCTAACAAAGTTTATCCTTTCATTCTTAAGTTTTGCCTTGATTTCTTGCGGTTTTATGTTAACTTCTGACTAAAACCGTTTCCGTTTTCCGTTTTTACCTTATCGTCATGCTCATCCTCAACCTGAACCTTAGCAAAATTTGGGCTTATTTATTGTGGCAAGAAAATTGAATTGAAAGTTGCACGCGCAATTCAAGCAACAATGCAACAAAGTTTTCATGCCAAGAACTGCCAAAGG
This sequence comes from Zygothrica quintamaculata, assembly GCA_037044455.1. Taxonomy (NCBI): domain Eukaryota; kingdom Metazoa; phylum Arthropoda; class Insecta; order Diptera; family Drosophilidae; genus Zygothrica; species Zygothrica quintamaculata. The sequence goes on along the minus strand of JBAMBS010001144.1, from coordinate 115,326 downwards.
GAAACGCCTTCCCTTTTTGTGTCCAACCAGAAGGAAGGCTGGCAATTAGGCGCTGCCAAGGGAATTGCCGCCATTGTTAATAAACTTAAAATTTGGTAGCTAAAAACAGGACAAGACCAGCCAGTATATTTGAATGATAGGAGGAATAAATTCCAAAGGGCTAGGGGTAAGGACACGTCAATCATGTCAATCATTCATTCAGTTGCAACACAGACAATGACTGACGCTGCTACTCCCTAACACAGAGCTCTCCCTGTCATCTTTTTTTTTTTTTATTCGCTGGGCAGGTGTGTGTCTGCTAAGATTTTAACTGAGCTCATCTGCATCCCAGCCACGTGCGTAAATATGAGCGCCACATACAGCAGCAACATCAGCAGCAGCTGCTGCTGGTCAAATGAACAAAACGTGCAACGGACATTGGCTAATTCCCGCCTTTAAATGGCAACAATGTGAGCTGCAAAAAGGCAAAGGTCAGATTTCTTTTGGTCAAAATATCAAGTATATTGAGAATTGAACTTATTTATACACACAATGAAGGATCGTTTTGAATATGATCAGACTGAAATGAGTGTACCGATGAGGATTGTCGGACTCGACGAGTCCAATTACGTGGCCAAACGGACAGCTGAGATTTTCGATCTCGGCCACACTCGATTGATCTTTCAATCATAGTAGCTGCTGCAGAGAAGCAGCTGCTGCTGCGCCAATTTTATTGTTGTTGCTGTTGTTGTTGATCTACTTGGCTGGGCGTCAATATTTGTATATGTGTGGCAATTGAATTCCAGGAATACCCATAATGTTATCGCCAGCTTTTTATCATCGCGGAATGAGCCGCGTCATCAGCGCAGATTGAAATAATTCGACATTGTGAACTCAACTTAACTCAACTCGAGTCAAATCAGAAAATCTGCCAACTCATTCAATTGGTCAACGGCAAAGCTAAAGGAATCAACTGTCGATTGCGGTTGTTCTTCTGATGGATAGTGGCAATAGCGGTGCTAGTGGCGAGGGTAACAGTGGTGACGGTGGCGGCGTCATTGCTGTGATCTGTTTAGTGGTTTATATGATTTTGACGATCGCGTGCGATAAGCAACGTCAATATTTGTGTTTTGCGTTGGTAGGGAGCAGAGGCCGATTATTTGGTCCTTGTTAGCCAGAGGTTGAGCCTCGATGAACTGAGTCTGCAACCAGCAACAGTAACAGCAACCAACAACCCGCAGCCCGCAACCCGCAACCCGCAATAACAACAACAATGGCGACGGCGGCGATCTTTCAGATCTTCAAGACCGACAAGTGGCTGCCCAATTTGCGCTCTGTTTGTATATCATTGTGGGAGCACAAGGCGGAGGCAATGGCAGCGACTGAACCAACAGCAGAGGCAAAGGCAACGGCCTGGCTAATTGTTTGTTATTTGTTGTTTTGCTACCTGACCCATAAAGGTCCGGATTCGACCTGTGGGAATATATGGCACTGACCACATAATTGACCCGACGCTAGCTTCGATTGAATTATCACATATATTGCTACAACTGTAGCAACGTGCAACACGCACCCTGCACCCTGCACCCTGCACTCTGAATCTTCCACCTCTTGTTTGTGATGGGAAGGAAAAATCTCAGAAAAACTAGACTAAAAATCTAACTACGCTTATTGATTTAACAGCTCAACCAATTTATATACCATTTCACAGGATGATTAGGCTTGCCACTAAACGCGACCACTTGTGTTTACTAATACATATGTATATATACATCATTTATATATATACATATATCGGATGACTCAGGATATTCTAACGGGTGTATCTTTTTAACTAACATAAAGACTTTTCGGTGCTAACTGTTTGAAGTGTTAACACAAGCGGAGAATACGACTTTTTAGTCAATAATTATAATGCAGATCAGGTATGCATAATGCAGATCTAGAATATATATATATATATATATCGCTAATGGTACATTTTGCAGACTTATTATAACGGTAAAATAAAAGTATATGTTCACTATATAGTCGTTACATGTACGATTAATCAAAAATATAACTATTCGAGGCAATTGGATCAAAATAATTGTACCAAATTGATTGTATAAGAAGAAGCTAAATTTGAACTGTACCAAATATTGCAATCCATGTAAAGGAGTTGGCACTTAAATTTTATTATCAAAGTTATTTCGTAAAACTAAGTTCACTGCGATTTATTCAAGCATATATATTTTAAATCATGTTGGCATCGCTGGCAGTCTTACAGCTTTTATACTAGAAATCATATTCTTTGGGGTTAGTCGTTTTGAAATTATTTCAGAAAACATTTCCTAAAAACGAAAATCCGTCAGAAACAAATCGAAATAATACAATATGAACAACTTTGCTATAGAGTACGGTGCTAGGCATTTGGAGGAAATGGCAGCGGCTTTTGAAGAAAGCACCACGTAAGAATATGAAAAGCAAATATATATGTATTTATATTTTATGTAATTAATTTCAGTACCGAAGAAAGTGATAATGACATGGTTAGAAATAGTTTATATAAACTCGTGCGTACTCGAACTGAAGCAACTAAGGTGATAATTTTTTTTTTTGGAAATTACGCATATATATATATAATTCTAAACATAACTAAACTTTCAGGAGATTTGCGATAAATTTATACAGCAATATCTAAAAAGTCCGGAAGCAGCACTTATACGATTCATGCAGTTTGTCATTGATGCAAGTGGTTGCCATTATAAACTACCCGAAGATATGAAACTTCCTTTTAATTTTGACCTTTTGCTGATTGATGCTACAACCTATTTTGGTAGCGTAAGTAAAATTTAATCTAACTAATTTTTATAGTTATATTGATATTCACAAAATTTAGACAAGCCTTAATTATCCTTTGGTTATGAAGTCGGCTGACTCCCTTATCGCAGATGTATCTTATTTTGTTCAGAATCTGTTGCATCTAGTGAACGCAAACTGCACTCTAATACTGTTCGATGATTGCTTCCTCAAAAATATCGGTAACTTTATAATAGTATTCGCTAACTCCAAGGTGCGATCCTTTAGACATACTAGTACACTTATTGGTAAGTAAAGAGGGTTATATATTATCTATTATATTTATCGTTCATCATTTTATCCTTTTCAGCACTAAAATTATTGACCGCCTTGAACAATTTGTTGATAGCCAATAAGGAGGAATTGAGGGATTTATGGGTACATATATTCTCAAATATATTTCGCGATCGCTCGGTAGATATTATGGATGAAATACGTTATTTGTGCATATTCGAGTGTGGTTTATGGTTGGATAAATATCCTGATGGCTTCATGAACGAGTTGCACGTAATGTTTCCCTTACGTGGGCTCGATGACAAATACTTAAAAATCACCGAGTGCTCTCTACAAATTATGTTGCGAATCCACAAGAATAAGAATCTACATTCCTATTTATTGGATCAAGCTATAAACTATCGTGCAAAACTAATGGATATAACGCTGAGCTCGCAAAATGAAATGTCCCGCATGTCCTTAGAATTGCTACAAATTCTTTATATTTCAAGACCAAGGTTAATTACCGAGTCCATGGTCGAGGTGATTGAACAACTAGTCTTTGCCGCTCATCGCGGAGTGGCACAGGCGGCAGCTAAGTTTTTGCCCCTTCGCTATCAGGAAGAATGTACGGATAGCGAGAAACTATGTAGCCTAGTTGAATTCTTCGTGCTGTATGGAGAACATGAGCATGCAGCATATTATGTGGATGCCTTGTTTGGGCATAATGATATATTGTTCAATTGGTCAATAATGGTGGACACGTTGCTATCGCCTGATGCTCACATATTGGGTTGTAAAATAAACTCAACAATAATTGAGATAATGAAATGTGGCATAAAGCAGGCAGTTACGGGTGAAATACCACCAGGACGTTATTGCGAGGGTCCTGAACAGCTTTTTCTGTCGGATGCTAGTTACACGGTTACTAATATTCTATTGACAAAGTTACCCCTTTTATTTAATAGGTATAGAGGTCAAGAAGACCTATGCAATCTATTGGAATTACCGCAGTATATGTACTTTGAGGATGAACCAATTGATGATATATTGAACTATATAAAGTATTTCCTTTTTAGGCAAGAAAATACAAAAGTTTTAGAAATAGCTACCAAGAGTTTGGCACATCTCTACAATCAATGTGAGAATCATCCGGAACATTGTGAAATATTGCTCGATGATGCAATAAGCAAATATAGAAAGGCATTTAATTATTGGGAGAGTTTGACCATTGCAAATTCCAGGGCTGTAATTGACTATCATATGAATCAATTAATTGTGGCACTGCGTCTGCTTTCAGCTCTTTACAATCAATTTGACTTAAATACTCGGATCTCTTGTACCACCTTTTTGTCTATACTACATAAAACGATAAACATACCTCAATGGGTGTACTCCATGAATCGACTGCCAGTAGAATCAATTTGTTTGTACTTAAGGATCACCTTTGTGGCCATCACTTGGCAGCTTAAATGTGTACAGGACTTGGCTATTTCTGAGCCTACGGATGAACTTAATCAAGCTTGCATCAAGTTGCGTGAAGATGTTAATGACTTCATGAAGTTCAACATTGTTCTCCTCCAGCAATCGCCCCATCCAAGTGTTAGCTGCGATGTAAGTGTTAGCACACACACATAAATATTACCATATCACATTTATTTCCATGCTGCAGGTATTCGTTTTCTCATGTGATCTTGCTGTCCTATTTGGAGATCATTTGCGTTCTAGCCCGTACAAGGCGGTTAATGCAATGGAATATCATCCAAAAACCTCTCATTATAAGCATCTTGAAAAGTTCCTGCAGTCGTATCTTTTTAGTGCTCCTGACCAGGACTCGGTAGTCAGTCTTATGAATTCCAGCATGTTTTCCGAGCTGCAAGACAAGCGACGTGTCCTCTCTGCTTATCTTAAGCTTGTCTTCCATAATGTTATGCCCGTTATGTATGCCGCCACTGTGTTCCAGTACTATGAACTTGTAAGTGTCTGAAAGCTGCTTTTGACATGCCTATTTACACCTAAATTTTTTTGTTAGTTTTATGCACCTTTTGGTGATATTATGCGTGCCACGCTGCAGCGAAGCTTAGACATTAATCCCATTAATCTGGGTATGACCATGCTGGACACTTGTGTGTTGATCTTCAAGCGGATGTGGTTATCCGAATATAGTGCAACGCAGGCCGCTGCCTCTACATCTTTTGCTGATCTTTTGCGGTTGGCCAAGCTTTTCGCTGAAGTTTTCTATTCCGATCCATTGCATGTACGCAAGGGTGTGCTCATTATACATCGTGCCGGGATTAGGTTTGCTGTCGAGCATTTAAAAAGACCTGGGCGCAATGATCTCCTCTTTCTAAATGTCATTGAACAATTTGTGCCACAGTTACTGGAACAGGATGTGATCGGTATACTTGAAATGCTTCAAATCTTTGAGCCGTGCGACCAGCACAGCAGTAATACGGAATACTGGAATCCGCTGGAATCCTATAAAAGTTGCCTTCAAAGTCGCATAACGCAGAGTATTTACTGTAAGTTAACCTAATCAATATTTTTATCGTGTTTAAATGGTGATTATAACTGGTTTTTAGGCAAGCAATTATTTGATATGCCCAACTATTTTGAAAGTATTGACATATAGAACCTGGCTGAACCTGAAAGGCGGATCAAAGCGACATGTTGCAACGTAAAAAATGGCTTATGATTTTCTCTGATATTTCGACTACTTAATAAAAACGATTATAAATGAATCATCTTGGTTTGTATATTCATCAAATCGAAAAGCGCATAAGAGCTTGTCAAAGGATCATGGATTCGACTGCCAGGAATACCGCATCTCCTGCTGTCCTTTTGTTATTGATTTCCTAAAAAAGAGAAGGGCCATCGGGATGTAACTAACATAAGGATGCGTCAATCACTTCAAATGAAGTTCAGAAGAGTTTCGTTAGCTGTTTAAGCTTAACTTAATCCAAGCTATTGCAAAACTAACGTTTTTTTCATCTAATCCATTCGAATTTAGTTCTTCAGCAACACCAAACTGTTGATGCTTGTTGATGAATCTAATTTGTTACTAGGGAATCTGTTGTGCATCTTTCGTGATATGTTTTACAGGGATTGGCATTGAGCACACGTCGTTTGTGTTTCGACAACGCTTTGACCATTATATACTCTATGATGAAATCTCATCTTTGCGCTGTAATCAACGCTTTCATTCAAAAAGGTTGCATAATATTAAGAATATACATGGGATGCGTTGCATGCATTTACAGGGTGAAAAGGATACGCATTGCATTGGCAGCTGTTGGTAGCAAAAATGTATCGTATTACCATTTGTTGCAAGCACCATTCCTTCCTTTATTCATTCATTCATTCATTCATTCATTCATTCATTCAATCATTCATTCAGTCATTTATTTGGATATTTTCAATTTGAAGCTGACAAATTGACTTGGAACCTTGTTGTGGGTTCAATGGAAGTGCAAGACCTTGCTCAAATTGAGTTCAGCGGCTGTCAAAGGATGCACACGAGCTAACATGGCCTTTGACACCCGACCAGAGGGTCACTTTAAAGGTGTGTCTCTGTGTGTTTGTGCGTATGTGTGTTGTGCGCGCCAAATTGTATTTTGGAAATGTAATTCAAGTGGACGCAGGAGCCACTTCTGTATTTTGGTTTTAGGTATCCTTGTCCATTTCCTTGGCACATGCCAAGTGTCCGGGCTGTGTATCGGATTACGAAGACGTTCAAGTGTGTCCATTTGCACACTGTATGGGATCAGCTTAGCTTAGATTAAACTCTATTCAGCTGACGTCATAAAAATTGTCATAAAAATTGCTTAGCGTCTCCCACATTATTTTGGCTACAACGGTTGTTTTATGTGGGAGGCTGGAGGGGTTATTTCGAACTACAGATTTTGGTCACAGCTGCGCTGAGTTGGAGCGAATGATCATTACCATGCCAGGTCGTTAGTCAGCGCCAGGCAGGCAGGCAAGCATCAAGCACACGGTGACCTCTGTGCAACATCTGTGATCTCAAATTGGGCCCAACTACAGATCTTACAATCAGCCAAGTCAAGACAACAACTAACTAACTAACTAACCAGGCAGACATCCATTCAACCAGCCAGACACACAGGCTATGTCAGGTAGGGGCAGCAGGTAGGGGCCCATCAATTTCGCGTAACGGGCACGTCGAGCAACCGCTAGCCGGCCCGAGTCCTGCCACAATTGCATTTCACGCTTGCTCTCTATATTACTCCTCCAGAAGGAACAACGGGAACAGCTCTGCCAGCTAGTCAGTTAGTCAGCCAGGCGTCCAAACAGCCAGCGGCACAGATGTGCTGATGTGATCCGAATCAGCAACGACAACGCGACGTTTGCTGCGACGTTGACTGCGGTTGCGGTTGCTGTTGCGGTTGCTGTTGCCGTTGCGGTTTAACAAGATGCGTTGCCGCCTCCGACACACGCCTCCGCTTCAACAGATCACATCTTTCGTTCTCTTCCCCCTTCCCTCACGCTTGTTGCTGATGTCTGCAGGCGATAAACGCTCCTCGCTTCGCCGATTAGTTTCTTGTTTTTTGGCCGAGTTTAAACGAAAGTGTAACACACACACACACAAAATATTTCGGGCCCAAGTCCGACACGCGCATCTGTCGTCCTGGCAAGGGCAAGAACCAGCTAACATCAACCAGCAGCAGACGTTGCACTCCTCAATTGTAGTACCCCTTGCTTTGACATTGCCCCGAAAATTTTTGCAAGGGCGACACGTGGCACTTGATTCATATCAAATTTCTGGCCACAAATTGTGTATTACATACAATGCGCAACTATTTGGGAGTTCACATTTCCTTTTCACTTTTCGAGTAGAAGGGTTTCCTTTTGTCCCTTTTTTATTACACATACATATATTTTTTATTCTTCTGGGCTCCTTTTTGCCAACTGTCAACCCATTTAGGCATATTTATGGCCAGTTGCTCCCGGGTATCCAGTACATTTTTTTTTCTTTTTTTGGAAAGGGGTGGAGGTGTTTTTGCAACTGTTATTAACAGAAATTTATAGCTCCTTTTTTTAATTTTAAGCAAATGGCAACACAACGGGAAATTAGCAGACTGTTAGTCCATGAGGCGTTTTAAAACGCGTGCAAATCGCATGGAGCGTATCGACTGTGAGTTGTAGCATTGCCCACTTGTTTTAATTTTAAAATAAATATTGTTATTTAGCCTTAATTTAATTTTAATATACTACAAACTTTATAAAACCCATTTTTTTCTCTATAGCATAAACAATTTTAAAATTAAGGCATCAATTTTTCTATCACATAAAAACCAATTCCAGCATCCAATTAGACTTGATCAGTTATCAGGCAAGCAACTATCGATACGCGCTACACACACACACACACACACACACACACAAACTTAGCTAGAGTTTGTTTTATTTAATTAATTAAGTATGTGCGTGGCTTAAATGTACTTAAACTAATTTGAATTTGCTGGCGCTTATCTTCAATTGTGTAATTTTACTTCTTTTCTTTTTTATTTTTTTGATTGTGTTTTGTGTGCTTGGTGTCAGTCAGCACGGGATTTCTTTTTAGCCCCTTTGCCTTTTTGTAAAAAAGAAGCAAAGCGGAGCTATTGAAAATGTGCAAAATCGAAAAGTATGTAACACATAGAAATAATCATCGGAGACCCCATAAAGTATATATATTCTGAATCAGGACGACAAGACGACTTCATCTAGCCCTGTCCGTCTGTCTGTCTGTCCGTCCGTATGAACGCCTGTTTCTCAGAGACTATAAGAGCTAGAGCAACCAAACTTGAAATAGATTTTCGAATTTCCCCCGCAATTTGAAAAAATCGATAATTAAGTACAATTTTTTACCGATCAAATGTCTTTTTCGCACATATATTAAGTAGACCATTCGTCATCTACGTTGTGAATTTCGTTAAAATTTAACAATAAACACGGAAGTTATACTACATTAAGTACCGCGCTATAGAGCGTGGGGGGCTAAAAGGTGCTCGCAATGGCTAAGTACGTGCAGAACTGTGTGTATGTATGAGTATGTGTGTGTATGGCTGTATATGTAGGCAAATGGGCTCTCGTAGTCGTGTACACTCGACTACAGACTTCTTACTTGTTCTTCTTGTTGTTGTTTTTGTATGTGAATTCGTACGCATGGCGGGCGGTCTTAAAGTGCGTTTCGCAAGTCAAATTTTGTTTATTGTTAAACATGCAATAAATGCAGATATAGTATATATATATAATATATTTAGTGTAAAGATTACAGCATATATTTATTTAGAAAATAAAGATATAAAGGAATACGCAAGCAATAAGCACAAAAACTAGCGATATAATATTCATTTGTAATCATTGTTCTATATGCGTATTTCGACTTAATATTTATATTATATTATGCAGATTATATATATATGTATACAGTATATACCGGTTATATACAAAACCTATAATGTAGAAATTTTTTTTTTTTGCATACATTCAATATTTCCTTTTAAGCAATCATGAGTTATATGCAAATACGTTGTATTAAAATGATTAAGTAAACTGTAAATTTATATTTTATGTTATAATAATATTAATATTAATATTAAATATAAAATGAGATCAAAATTTTTAAAACCGATTAAATTTATATGAACTGATTCCAAATGAACGATTTTTTTCTTTGTATATAAACAATATTTTCTTATATTTAAGCAATTCTTTTCATTTATGATGCTATATTTAAGTTCTAAATAGTTTTATGATGTTTAAAAATAACATAATTTTGCATTTAAGCAATATTTGCATATAAGCAGCGCATCTTATAACCGATATATATTGTATATGTATATATATATTATTTGTTTATAAATACGATTTAATTAGTATTTACAATGATTTAAAATTGTTTTTGTAAATGCATAAAAAGCGTAAAGCGAAGCAAGATTCTACATATTCCACAAAAAAATTTAAGTGCATTGGCAGCACTTGAAAAGGGGTTAGTGTTTTTTTTAAATAGAGTGTAAAGTATTTGTATTATTAAATTTTATATTAATAAATGATTATTTTTTTTTTTTGCATCTAATTTGTTTTATCATTTATAATAATTACAATCGATTTAATATTCATTTATCATCGTTAAAACATACATCAAATGTCATTTCTCATTCTTCAGTTCACTGTGGGTGGTCGGGGAGGTCGGGGAGTGCGCGTAGTTGCGTGTTAAAACATCAATTGTAGAAATCCATCAAGAGAAAGAAGTTTCTTATGTTGGCTCTGACGTCGCGGTGTTGTTTCTTGACAAGCGGCGACTTTCATTGATAAATGCACAAATTTGTAAATTGTCAATCAGGATCTTGATCCTCACTGTGTGCCGTCTGACTGACAGCAAACACACACACACACATAAATACATATACATACATATACTGTATAGTAAGGAGATGTATTGGCTACAATCTGTTTGCTGCCGTTGTTATTGTTATTGTTATTGTACCTCCTGTTGTTGTTGATGTTATGTTGTTGTTGTACTCCGCTGTTCCTAATGTCACTGCAAATAAGGCGCGCCGTGTGTATGGCTCCTTCACCGGTAGTCCTCTGTGTAAATCACTAGCATGTTTACAAATGTGTCGCCATCGCGTAATTCAATCCTTGCGCACAGGATGCATTCGGCAGCCGTCGCCGCTTGGCAAACCAATAAATACCACTTAGATGCAGCTAAGGACTTGGTCTCTGCCTTTTTACAGGGTCTTTTGAGTGTCAACAAAGTCATGTGTCGGCATGTTGCCGTGTGCATATGTCGTGTCCTTTGACATGTACAGACACACACACACACACACACACAAACACACAGAAAATGGAATAGAAGAAAAAGAGAGAAACAGGCATAATCGCAGCTGAGACTATGCAGGACATGCATGGAATGCATAAATTAACATGCGGCTCCTTTCGAATCCGTTGCGCTGATTCCATTGCATTGATCCCTGTCTATAGCGGCTGCCTGCACCTTTTGCTCCCCATTAGCACGCGTCCACTTGGGACATAGACTACAGCGCACGCGCAGCATCCACTTGAAAGGATATATATAAGGAGTGGACCCTATTGGCAAGCTGCACCAACTGCCAGCTCTCAAGTGCATGCCGGATTCGTGGCCGGGTTAAAATTAGTCAAGCCTTGTCAGCAAATCTGATTTACTGTAAGTCCCAACAGCAGATGCACAATATTATTTCCAAAATCCCAACAATTCCAACATTACCAACGTCCTTCTATGCTCCTTGCTCAAATTATAACTTTAGTGGCAATTTAATTAAGTAATTACAAGGGTTTCTTTGCTTTTCTTTACTCAGATGTCGTCGGTTCTTGATTTATATACAGATGTTTCATTTTCAATTTGGAAACTGTTTCTTTACATGTATATATATCTATATATATATAGACAGATAACTCTGAGTTATATATATATCTTAAGATATTTCCATTATCTGTTCTCAAGCTTTTAAAGTTGACTTTCTGTATATTAAATTGAAATTTATCTCAGGAATTTTATTTTTTAGGTTTTGAGTGTCTTCGTTTTAGACCATTTAACATAGAATATACGATTATGGAGTCTTTTGAGTTTTGGGATCTATTACATAATATGGTAGCTGACATACTATTTGGGTCAATAGTATAACGACATATTGAAGAGACAGATCAATTAAATGTTATATTTATATCGACTGAAACGGACCACAAAGTGGACAATTAGTTTGACATGACTGCAAGTGACCACTGGAACAGATGGACATGTCCCATGATGTGTTTACGTATTATATTGTATTTGCTTTTGTATTTGTATTTGTATTGTAGTGAGGGTGTCAGAAGGTCTGACCCAGAGGATATATGCCCTCAAGTGACGCACTCGACTGCAACAGATGCGGATTCATATATCAAACTAGAAATTAATTACAAGCCAGAAATGGAAATTGCTGGAGTTGGACAAGTGCCTGACATATCCAGGCGGACAAAATGCATAAAATAATAGAAGTTATGGTTACGTTTGGAGTCGGTTGCCAAGTGACGAGTGTGTCAAGTGTATTGAATCGACAGCTGACTTGCTTTAAGTCAAGGCTTTCACTTGTTTTTCTTATCCTTTTGCTTCGCTTCTTGCTTGTACAAAATATATAATATTAAAACTTTGAAATGGAATTGCCGCATACGAATCGCATTTGTGTCTTCAACAATTAATCATCTGTTGAAACATTTTTTGATTTTTAACGACTGCGCCTGCTGCTGTCAACGCATCCTTACTTGTTGTGTCTTCAAATGGCCATGTCCCCATAGGCGCTTGCCGCCTCATAAAATTGGGATGCGCCCTGATAAATGAGCCCTCTGGCAGACCATCAAATAGATTTATTATTGAAAATATTTGTGCTCTTTGATTGTTATGGGTTTTCGTCGTTCCTTTAACCTCTTCAACTTCATCTCTGTACCTTCTCATCCTAAACTCACTCATCTGAACACACACACACTTAAACATTCAGCCAAACCCCGTTTATTGTGACAGGGATACAAAAACATCGAAGGAACTGCCCAGAACAGAGAATGAAAACAAATGTTGTGTTAAATTTATTTCATTACATTGACATTTTATGATGACTTGGCGCGTTCTCTTTCATTTTCTACTTCCATATATATAAATATATATATATAAATATATATATATTTATTCTATATATTGTTTATACAAGACATTTCGACGCGTTCGATTTCAGGGCAATAAAACTGAAAATGCTCCTTGGCACAGGAGCACCAGCAACTGAAGCATCTGAAGCATCATCGTCAGCATCAGCTGTCGCCTGTTTTTTCAATGGTTCTTTGAACTTTATGCTGAGACAGCAGCTGAGTTCGACAGCTTCCAATAAAGCAATAGGCATTCAATTGTGGGCTTAGTTCGTTGACTCATTCCACAAAATATTATTGTATTAACAATATAATCAGAATCCGAATATGTTAACTAATTTAATTGAAAGCCTTAAGCAGAATACAACAATTCAATCTGCGCAGATGATATATAATCTGAGTATATATATTGATACTATATTAAAAGGAATATAATATTTCTCGAAGATTTTTATGACATTCCCTTAATACTAGCATTACCTATTGATGCCTCATCCAGTAGCATTGCTCTTCAAGCTGGAGACATTGATTTAAAAACTTTTCATAAGCAATATAAATAGTAGGAGAAATCCTTTTTCTCTAAACTAATTAGGTCTTTAAAAAGGGATACAGTAAGATATGTAGAGGGTAAGGAAGTGTGGACAAGGGGGAATAACGTAATGAAAGGTAAGCAGATGAGGGGCTTAAAAGGAGTGTGTGTACACACGGCATACACACACATTGACAACACCTTTACACATAATTAGAGGCCTGTTGACTGCGCCGACAATGAATGGATATGAATGGTAAATAGCCACCAGCAACACGTTACCATCCATGTCCATCGTGTCACCCATTCATTAATCCACATCCATATAGAAATGCCAATGCCAATGGCAATGCTAAGGCATGGCAGCTAGGCGGCAATAGCACCACCTGAGTTTGGTTGTAGTATGTGACTATGTGAGTATATGAGTATGTGAGTATGTGAGTGTAAGTGCAAGTACAAGTTCGAGTACGGCTATGACTAGAAGTTGGAGTAAAAGTCCATGATCTAGGCAGGTCTGGAAGCCGCCTGGCCGAATGCAAACGGCGGCACAACAACAAAGCCACAAGAGCCTATTAGCCACAATAAAGAGGCATCTTCTTGAGTCGCCGTCTCCTCCATCGTCTTTGCCGTTGTCGTTGTTGTTGTTGTTGTTGTTGTCGTTGTAGTGTTGGGTCCCAATTCTATTATGCTGCTATGCAGATGAATGAGTTGCTTGGAATGGAATGGGTTCGCCATGGCGATGCGTCTTAGTGTTTGCTTGCCAGATGCCATTACAATGTAAATACATGAAAAGTTCAATCGGCAACTTGATGCGGGTCTTCGTGGGCTTATGGAACTCAACTAGTGTGATACTTATAGTTATACTAGATGAGGTAGGGGATTGGTGACGAAGTGGTAGTGGTAAACGGCAGGGGATCTCTTATAGCACACGTAGAAAGCCATTTCATTAGGCAGACACAGATACAAACGTAGATACAGATACACAGATATAGATATAGACACATAGCCCGATGTCTCCATTTGAGCCCCCGACTGTTGAACAATTGATCAAATATCATAATTTATCAAATGACAATGCGACGGCGGCCTCTGTGAGGCAACGTCCCCGATCTTTGTGCCTAGTCTTATGGACTTGTTTGCTTGCCCCAATCCCCACACCAAGGTATATTACTCTCTATATATTCTATACCCATATATGCTTTTGCTATTCTACCATCCGATTATCAATGTATATGTGAATATAGATGCTGATGTAAATGTACCTTTTAGATGTAGATGTAAATGTTGCTCTTGTTGTTGCTATTGCTATTGCTGTTGTTGTTGTTGCTGTTGCTGTTGCTGTGTGAATGTGAATGTCTGTCACATCGGCGCTTTTTTCGAAAGCTACAACTTAATTTATTTGAACAATTTAGTCTGACACAACAGTCCCAGAATCTAAACAGACCCATTTGGCTTGTCTTGTTCTTATTTATACGATATGGCCCTGCCCAATGAAGCTATCAAAGCATCTATTTAGCATAATTGCAGGCCAGCCTTAGTTACAGTCACAGCTATAGCCATATAGTAGATTGTTGTTCTAAGTAGTTGCTCATGGTGGTCTACGGTTACCCTACACCATGCACATTGGGACAAAATTGATTAAAATAAATTTTATTAAATTGTTCGTAGATTTATATTATTTTTAATTATTTAAATAATTCAATACAATTTTATTTTTATTTTTTAAGTTTTTTAATTCTATATTTTCTCTTTATATTTTTATATACATTTTTATTTGTTTTTTTTTTAATTTTTTTTATTAATAATTTTTTTTTCTAGGTATAAAATAAAAGTTTTTTAATTTTTAACATTATGTTTATTTTTTTTTATAAATAAATATATTCGCATTGCTTTTTTTTATATATATTTATTTTAATTTTTTATTATTATTGAGATATTTATATTTAAAAATATTTTTTTTCTTTTACAAATATTTAGTATATATATATAAATTATTATTTTTTAATTATTATTTATATTACATATATAGTAATTATTTTACACATATTTACATTTTGACCCTTTATTATTATAAAATAAAATATTTATAAATAAAATTAAAATTATTAAATAATAAATAAAATAATCTATATATATAAATATTAATTTTTAATTATTTATATTACATATATATTAAATGCATATTATATTAAAAGCAATAATTTTATTTATATAAATGTTATTAATTTTATTTTTTAATTTATATATACTTTAATTTTATGTTATCCGTTTATTTTATTTTACAAATATTTATTTCCTTTCCTTTATTATTAAATAAAAAATTCATAAAAATATATAATCTATATATATAAAATTATAACTTTTTATTTTTTATTTATATTTATATTACATATGTATTAAATGCATGTTATTTTCAAAGCAATTATTTTATTTATATAAATGAAATTAATTTTATTTTTTATATTAAATATACTTTAATTTTATGTTATCCGTTTATTTTATTTTTCACATATATATTTATTTTGTTGCTTTATTGTTATTAAATTAAAATTGTATAAAAATATGTAATCTATATACCTGTTTAATATATTATTTGACAGTTCAGTTTCATGTTTCCATACCATTTACCAAAGGTTTAGTAGTCAAAATGGAAAGCCACCTATAAATCGGTTTATATTTATTTTTTGTTGTTAAAATAAACTACAAAATTATTTGTTATAAATAACACTTTTTTACGTGGCAAATTATGAGAATGGAGAAGAAAACAAAACATGTGGCAACCAAGGATGCGCGAAAGGATTCGCGAAAGGATGCCAAATGCTGTTGCAATTGTAGAAGAAAATTGGATCCAAATCAACTATTTGACGACAATGTTGAAGATATATCAAAAAGTTTGGCACAAATAATGCTTATCTGTGGCATTAATACAACGAAATCCTGTAAAGCAAGATCTATTATAAAGCGTGCATTTGTATACCATGAGCGTCTACGAACTCGCTGTCCACCAGATTGTCCGGAAACAACCCATTTACATCGGGATGATATGTTGCAGGCGTTGCGCATTAAATGCGAAATGAAAAGTGTTGAGGCGATGCTTACATATTCGATTATAAAGCGAGCGTTTAAAGCATTTTTTCACGGAAAACCTGACAGGACAATAAGCAATCCTATTAATGATGCCATGACTGTTCATACTCAAAAGTCATCCTGGTTACATGCTGCATACAGAACGTCCCGAATATTTGATAACTATAAGGCAGCGTTCTTTTGGGCACACAAAACCTATGAGAAGCAAATAAATCTAGTATATCGTAAATTGTATGAGCGCATGAGCGCCAGGGCAAATCCTTTAACGGTGCCCACATGTTCGTGTCGTGGCTGCTCCGGTAAGGAAGTGCCTGGACATATGAAGCCTGGGCAGCCTGTGCGAGAGAAATTTAAGCTGGCAGATTGTGCTGATCTGCCCAAGGCTTGTCTAGTATGTGGGCTACAGATGCCAAAAATGGATGCTGAGGTAAAGGTAAGACGTCCTCGTCCAATTCTGAATCATGAATTGAATTTACCACGTTGCGAAAAATGCAACTCGCCTATGCTTATATGTGAATGCAATATCGATCAGTTAACTGGAGAGCTTTATGGCGAATGTGGTCAGGATTCATACAAGGTTAAATGGTATCGCTTAGAACAGGAACCCGAACCAGCCAAAAAACAAACTGGCGAAAAGCAAGATACTAGCTATGAGGATGCATTGGAACCCTCAACTGATTGGGAGAATCATCATTGTCCTCTTGACTGTAAATTTGATACTGAATCCTCAAACGTTTGCCAGGAGCAACAGCCAACTGACTCGGACGGTAGTACCTCATCATTTGAGACATGCTCAAATGCTGATAGCGAGGATATTGTTGAACAACTAGAAAACTACCTAAATAAACTTTGGGCAGAGGATGTGGCTGCCAAAAAGAATCCTAATACAATAAAGAACTCTTCAGTGCTGCCACCGCGTCCACCATGTGAGCCATGCAATCGAAAGTAATTTTCCTAATTTTTCATCCAATTCCAATTCTATATAAATTCATCCCTACTGTTTTCCATTGTATTCTAATTGATCTCTGTTATCAGTTGTCACCAATAAATTCTATATTTTTTATGAGCTTTAAAAATTAATTTCAAGGTTTTTATTATTTTTATTTAATAACTAAAAGTAATCTTATTAGTTTTCTATTTTCTTTTTAGTTTTAGTTTTTGCCTTAAATTTTTATTAAATAATTAAAATTTTTAATTTAATTTGAATCGATTCAATTTCCGTTACTCGAGTTTGTCTTTGTTTCAATTAAGCTAGAAATATATCCAAATATTTATCCAATTATCAGACTTCTCTCCATTTCAGTGTTAAGACTTATGCTTCTATATTATCTTCTGCATAGTTTCATTAATTTTTTTTAGTTATTGCCAGACGTCTAGCTGATATTATCCATAATTAGATCTCTTTAGCGCCACCTAAAAGAATACAGAATAGAAAAAATAGAAGAATTCCCTGGCAAGTTTCGTACCTTTACACTTACAGGTAGAGAGTGGCAGGCAACTGTTCAACACTCAATAAGTAAGTGGATAGGTGCTATAAGAAAGGAACAGCAGGAGGGAATTGTGAGATCGCCCACATGCGAATTGTTGAGGTGGCAGTTACTATCTGTGACTGTGACTCGCAGATCGCGTCCTGACAATGGCCACTTAAATGCCATTGCAAAGTTGTAATCGCTGTTAAATTGCTGCCTCGGTCGGCTACTGTTGTCAACATTTGCACCTCTCCAACGGCTCCATCGCCCCCGCTTGTAGGTTCCACATAAATCGCTCACATTATCTGCGCACTTGCATCGCTTCTGAACAGCAGCAGCCTTAGCCGCAGCCGCATCAGCAGCAGCACCAGCAGCAGCAGAAACAGAAGTAGCAGCAGTAGCAGCAGTAGAACTTACGTTCAATGGCAATGGGAATGTTGCAAGAGTCAGTATGGCACGGGTTTCATTTCATCTTAGTCTTGGTTAAGCTCTGAATTCTGGTTTTGGATCTCTCGTCGTCGTCGTCGTTGGCTGCTTATCAATCTTGGCTCATCTGCACGCAGCCACTGAAGGGAGTGAACAGAGTTAAAGAAAAAGAACATCTTCTGCGAAAAATAATTCCGCAACTTGTCACATTTTGTAAGAGCGGAGACGCCTCTGCGCCAATTCTACTGGCAATGGCCAAGAGGCGCTCTTTGCTAGAGTCCTTGACTGCCAGCTAGACTATTTTTGGCAGGCTGATGCTGCAGCTGTGCAGCTGTAGTGTTTTACTAGTAGGTTTCATCCACGTTCCATCGCATCATCTCTGTAACTGCTTGAATTCTACTTCTTCCTCTTGCTATAGCTTGTTAAGTTAGAGCTGAAATTTGCATATAGATTTATTTTTATGGCCAGCACAATGAATTGAAGACGTTTAAGTCTTTTTCAGTACGTGTATATTTATGTATGTGAGCTTGAGTACATTTCGAAATACCTGGGAAAGATTCAGCTATAATGACTTGGATAGAGAGAGAGAGAGAGAGAGAGAGAGAGAGAGAGAGACAGAGAGACAGAGAAACACAAACAAAAAGAAAGAGACAGTGTGTGTTTGTAGTTTTTAAAAGAACAACAAGAAAAAGATAATTATTTCTTTTATTCTTTTTGATCATATTTTTAATGCTTGATTTCACAAGTTTTCTTTTATTTTTTTTTTATTTAATCTACTATTAATTTAAGTATTTAATATACACGCATAATTATAGAGCCCGAAGAAAAGAAAATAATTAAGAAATTTAGAAATCACTTTCAAGAACTTAGGAGAAAATGTTCAATTTAATTGTAATATTCTCACACTTAGTTTAAATTGTGCATGAATAAGCTCATTTAAAACTCAAGCATAAGAGTAGAACACTTTAAGTATTTTTATAAAGAATTGAGTTGAAGAATTGAGTAAACAGTAAAATATATAAAAAAAAGCTCTTGCATTCAATTGCAATCATTATTTTTTGAAAAACATTTGAAACCATTTGAACTTTTCCAAAAGGCAATCAAATTTGCGCCTAATTTCAATCCAGCTATATACTCTATACTATATAGATATATAATGAGCTCCACTTTACTGTTGATCTAAAGTGATCCACTTGCTCTACAGATTTGTTTTTTGATTGTTAGCACTGTCCAATTTTGGATTGGGTCCATTGGTAGAAACACTAGCAACAGCAGCAATAGCAGCGGCAACAGCAACAGCAACAGCAACAGCGTATGGAACTTAATAGTCTTTTTATAGCTGCTGCTTTTTCAACTTCAATTAATGAAGTGTCGAGTTGTTAACACCAAAAACACAAGCAGTACTAGTCGTCGTATAGGCAACCTCCTACCCCTTAGCCCTTAGTCATTACCCCTTGCACTTCGCCCTGCTCAATAGGCCCTTGTGATACGCTTCTATTTCTAAACATTTTGGCCCAACAAACTACAAATGAGCCCGAGACATGCTGGGAAAAGCCGAGCAGCTCTCGCTTGGAAAATATAAACAAACAAATTGAAACGACTTACCACAGCTGCTGGTAATGCTGCCGCCGCCAAACATCACTGCCACTGCCACTGCCGCTGCCATACATCTATTGCCATAGCTATAGCTATAGCTATAGCCACTGCCACTTTGGTCAGGCTTTGTGGCATTGCCTCCAGGTGAGAAATCGGGTGCGGCACCTCTTCTGCTACACGTTGAAAGTCTCTGGTAAGCACCAAAAGCAAACACAAACAAGCCCCAAACACAGAAGCCCCAGCCAACCAACAACACTAGCAACAACAACACTAGCTACATCAACACCAAAAACACCAACACCAACAACAACAACAACAATACAACAACAGCAGCAACAGCTTCTTTTTAATCTTTAAAAACATTGAAAACACTTTTTTGGGTTTATTTTTCTTTTACTTTTTAAGAGAGTGAAAAAAAAAACTACCTAAAGTTATCAAATTGTCTTGAGACATTAAATATATATAGGACTATTAACAGCTATTCATATATTTAAAGGAAGTTATGGAGACATCTAACTAATGATTTAGTAGTTAACTTTTAATTGCTTATAACTCGATTCTAAATTAAATAGTGTCAGAGAGACGAAGGGAAAGATAAAGAAAAGAGTCCAATATAAAACAAAGCAATCAACTTTAACAGCTTCAGCAAAGTGGCCTAAAGTTAAGCTAAAGTAGAATTAATATATATATATATATACACCTATATATAGGCCAAGACCTATTTAAATCCTTTGGGCTTTAAGTTTTATTGAATAATCTAAGAGTAACAATATTAATGAATTTCTTAAGCTACATAAAAGATTTGATATGAAGAGCTTTTTATATGATGAATGAAATTAAAATGACTAATTTAACTTAATTTAGTATCAATTTAAATAGTTTGCAATAGTTATGATAGTTATGCTGAATGAAAATGACTGTGGGAAAATGACAGTTGGAGCGTCAAATGATAAATCTGTTTGTCAATTAAACAAAAATATTGTAATAGTTGATAACAGAATAAGCAAACAGAGTCGAGTCGGTGTTACATGAAGAAGAAAAAAAAAAGAAAAAAACGGAGGAGTAGGAGTAGAAGTAGGAGTAAAATATAAACGTAGAAGTAGAAGTAGGAGGTGGTAAAATAGGCATGGCATACGCAGATGTCGTGATGAGAACTTCCCAGAACGAGTACCAAGTATGAGAACTGAGAACAAGAATTCAGAACAAAAACCAAGAACCAAGAACAAAAACAAGCACAAGAATAAAAGTGTAGAAACAACCTGTCAACCAAACCGAACACATAAAAATATATATATAAATATATATATATTTATATATATATATATATATGTTTATATATAGAGAGGGGGCCTAAAGGCTGGGAAACCCTGGTTCGATGTGCTTGACGCCTGTTGGTTTCATTATCGCCTTTAACTTTGCTTCGACTTTAGGCTTGAACTGGTGGAGAACGTCATCTCTATGCAACTTGAAAACTCCCCAACTCTTGTGGCGTCCAGTTGCTCAGTTCCCTTGGCTTATTGTTTGGTGAAGCATTTAACTTATAAATATTGTGTATATATATATGTGTATGTGTGTGTGTGTGGTAAGAAGAAAAGTGTTTTGTGTATGTGATACCGTTTTGAAATGTACCAATGCCAGTGCAAGTGCCCAGCAACAGACATCATTGGGGTATGAGGAGGAGGCAGACAGCTGCCCGACTGTAAATGGGCAAGAGTAAAACTGTGAGAGAAGATGCTGAGGAGCTAAGGGACTCTTGGGGGCACTCAGACGCAATGCCATGAAATATTTCCCATGACAATTCTGTTTGTTTTTCGTGTATTGTCTACGCCGCCTTGCCTTAGTCTTGGCACCTTACCGATCCGAAGCTGACGCCAATGTTGATGTTCACATCATATCGCCCACTCGTTTTCCAAAGGTCTCAGCTCACAGTTTGTTTTTTTTTTCCTATTTTTTTTTCTTGTTATTGTTTTTTTTTTCTTCAGTTTTCAGTTATCAGCACAGAATTCTCAGTTAGCCATGGTCCATAAGTGCCAAGGCATTGCCCATGGTAAAAACTATTTTCCGATTTCGCATTTCCCTTGAAATATATTTTGTAAGGATACCTAGCATTTACCCATGGATCTCCTTCCAAAACAGAGTACAATTTACATTTATATATATATATATATATATATATATATATATATATACATATGCTTTTTTATTTTATCAGCATTATACTTAATGAGTGTACCTAACTTTTAGAATATAATGCATATTACCAAATAAATTGTTTGTAAATGTCTTAACTAATAGTCCCTAATATCTAATTATTTAATTTAGCTTTGATCGATTCATTTGATCAATCAAACGGTTGTTTTGATAGTTATTATTGTTGTTGTTCTTGTTGCTGTTCTTGTTGCTGTTATTGTTGTTGTTATTGTTGTTGTTATTGTTGTTGTTATTGTTGTCTTTGTAATTGTTAACACATCTCTGTCGAGCTGTTTTCCCGGGAGATTCCTGACGCAACTGATAACAGAGAGAACAATAGGGTTGCTTGACAATCTGAAGCTTATACTTGGCATACCACCAAAAGTATTGATAATATAGATCCTGCTCTAATGATAATATGTTTAGGTATTCAGTTAGCTTTTGGGGTGTCTTGAAATCATTGGCTCTTATATAGGATTTTGGTGGCACAAGATGGGTAACATTACCTTCACCAACAACAATGGGCACCATATAATTGGCATAAGCTATATAAAAGAGAGGATTCACATAACCTGGACAGCCATCTGGATTATATATAAGCATATATCTATATAACTGGCACCTATAATAATGAAAGGAATAAATTAATTAGTTTTAGATAATATACATATGTATGTATGTATGTATGTGTGAATATGCATACTCATTGTCAGAGCAGGATGTAAAAGCATTCAGTTCTATATGCTTGTGCAGCTCATGAAGATATAGACTAAATGGTTCGGAATATTCATTCACTTCATACAATGTATAGATAATCGGATAACGTTTTGCTTTCAGTTTCATACGTAGATCGTGTGTGGCTGAGTTTGGTAATGTATTCAATATATATAGTCCCTGATCTGGTTGCTCAAACTTGCGGACCAACTCATTCCTATTCCTTAATGTGGAGAAATAGTAATCTGTCCAGGCGAGATCCAATTTGTATATATATATAATAGTTACATTGGTAGCAAAGTCTGGTACTATAGTTTTTTCCACATAATCAATTGGATTATCAGTTAAAAACACCACTAATAAGTTTGGCCGATGTGTTAAGTCATCCAGATTCGTTAGGGTATACGGTTGATCCATATTGATAACAATAGCCGCAATAGGTGCCCGATTATAATTGCGTTTATTGGTTATTGTACAGCCACATGCAAATGTATTTGTAGAAAGTCCATTTTCATTCCATAAAAGTACTGGGTATTCAGTTGATCTATCAATATTGTGTGGTCCTGTCAGCATATATAATGTAACTACTATTACAGCGATGCCAAGGGTAATTTTCCACAATTGACGCAAATAATAAATACAAAGATACAATCTATTTGATCGACGCTTCTGATATATTGTATCCCTACGGCCACCAATTAAGAAAATGTCCTTAGGAATTCGGCCCAGAAATTTATCCATTTTTAAACTGATTGTATTTGCTTATTCTCCTTTACTGATTTTATTGCTGATTGCGTATATATATTATAATTATATATAATAATTATAAAAGTAAAAATATATATTTTGTATTGTATTTTGTAGAAGCAACCGAATGAACAAACAAATATAACTGAATGAGGTCTCCACAAAATTCAAATAAAGCTAAATTTTTCTGTTGACATTTAAATCAAGAAATACTTAATTTATATAAAATATAACAATTTTTTTTTTTTAATTTCCTTTGCCATAAAAAACAGCAAAGGAGTAGAAGTATGTAACGGGTAAAAATAATTATCGGAGACCCCCTAAGGTATATATATTCTTGATCACGACAAGACGAGTCGATCTAGCCGTGCATGTCTGTCCGTCCGTTTGTTAATCCATCTGTTCGTCCGTGTGAACGTCTGTTTATCAGGGACTATAAGAGCTACAGCCACCAAATTTAAAATCTAGATTGGTGATTTTCGTACGCTAGACGAGTTTGTTTAAGATTTTTAAATTTCCTCTCCTGATCCCCGCAGTTTGAAAAATACGATTATCAATCACAACTTTCTACCGTTCAGATGTAATTTTCGCACACATCATAACAACATCATTCTTGATCTACATTGTGAATTTCGTTAAGATTAAACAAGAAACACTGAAGTTATACACCATAAAGTATCGTGATATTGATCGAGGGGAGAGGGGGGCTAAGCTGTGTATTTGTTATAAGAGCTAGCGCAACTAAAATTGGAGTCTAGATTCGTTATTTTCATACGCCATACGAATTTGTTTTAGATGTTTGAATTTCATACCCTGACCCCCGCAATACGAAAAAAAAACTATTTTAAAGCACAATTTTCAACCGATGAAATTTTTTGCTTGACACCTATAATAATTAAATCATTCTTGATCTACTTTGTAAATTTCGTTAAGATTGGATAGAAAACATGGAAGTTATTCAACATTACGTATAGTGCTGTAGAGCGCGGAGGGCTAAAAGGCGCAAGCAATGGCTTAAAGTACGTGTAGAATTGTGTGTTTGTATGTGTGAGTATGGCTGTGTCTGCAAGCAAAGAAACTCAGACTTTTCTGGCTATATACATATTTTATTTAAATATTGTGGCAAATAGGAATCTTTGTTATACATAAAATTTTATTTATGCTATAGCCAATAATTTCCAAAAAAATTTATATTTGAAATAGTCGTTGAAATTTTTAATCATTTTGAAAGGCTGCAGTTTTGCTTAAGGCTCTGTCATATGCGTTATATTTTGTGCTTTCTAGTTGAAAAGGCTGTTCTATATATATATATATATATATATATATATATATATATATTAATGTATATATATATATATGTATATATATAAATCAATTTACAGAAATTGTTGAATTGGAAACAGCTATTTGAGTGTTATTAGTTGACTGATTTTGCTCTAATTTTGATTGTGCCAGTAGCTTCTGACAGAGATCGCAATATGGTTTTATATTCTCAAAGATTTGATACTTGGTATGCCACCATAGGTACTTCCTATAGAGACCCGTATCGGCCGACAACATTTGCAGGTATTCAGTCAATTTTTGTGGTGAATTGAAATCATTGGCATTAATATATGAATTTGGCGGTACCATATGACTGATATTAGCTCCACCAATTAGTACTGGCACCACATTATTGTCCAGTGCCATATAAAATTCGGGATGCACGCATTCAGGTGTGGCAGTTGGATTGAAAATTAACATAAATTTATACAATTCGCAGCTACATGTACAGTAAGAGTTTAAATTAATTGGCTTAAGTATAATTAATAGTATATATATATATTTACCTATTGGCATAACAATTAGCCAAAACATCAAGTTCCAGAGAATTACGTAATTCCTGCAGATATTTACTATATGGCAGAGAATACTCATTTACTTCGTACAGAAAGTAAGCGATTAGACGACGTTTTAATTGAATTTTATTTCTCAATAAGATTGCTTGAGAATTTGATAGTTTCTCTAGTGAGAATTCATCCGGTTGTTGTGGTACTTCAAATTGAAATAAACGTTCACTTGTGTTCTGTAGACTGGTAAAATAGTAATCTGTCCACATTAGATCGGAATTCAATAGATATATGGGTGTATTAGTATTATTGAAACTGTTTTTAAATTCTAATAATGGACTTTTAGTAAATCGATTAATATTTGCAGATATAAAAACCAATTGCAATATCGGTACAGTTTTAAACTTCTCCAATTCCTCCAGGTCATATGGCCGATCTGCATTAATAACAATAGCAGATATCGGTCCCTTATAATAATCATGATTACTGGTAAATACACAGCCACATTGATCGAGGTTCCAGATAATCTCCTCTTCGTTCCATAAAATAACACGAAAATCATTTGATCTTCTTAAGGAATACTGTCTATAATAATTGCATGGCAATAGATGGAATAATGCCAATATTATTGATGCGGATAGAATACATTTTACTATAATATGATGCATAACCATATTATATTCGCTTGCTTCTTCATTATCCTTTGGTTCGTCTGACTTGTCCGTGTCATTCTCATTCGGCGAGTCGTTCGAAAACTTGCACATTAGAAAGTCATTTTGTAACTTGTCTTGAAACTGCACCTTTTCTTCCATATTTCTTTTTTTTTTTTTTATTATATATTTTATTGTTTATTAAGAATTTTGTATACCGACGAGCATTTAAAATTATAAATTTTTCATGTTATATATAAGACAAATGTTTTGAAAATTCTAAAACATAAGACTATAGATGCTAAAAAGTAAAATAAAATCATATAAATCAAGGCCAACTGTGAGTTGATTAAAAATAAAATAAAGAACATTTTTTTAAAATTTTTTTTTGGAATTTTTTTTTAATGTGAATACTTTTATTATACATAATATTCATATATAGAATCCATAAATTATATTTATAATATTTATATATATATGCACATATATATATATATATATTCAGCATATAAACCTAACATAGTATAATTTTACAATAATTATAAAGTTTTCTTTCTATATCTTATAAACCTGATTCAAAGCCAATTGAAATCATATAAATTGGTTAAACTCGTTAATTCTGGGCTTAGGTACATTTATATTGATTCCACCAGTTAAGAAAATGTTGCGGTTTGCGTAATTTTCGCGGCTTTTGCATTTCCTGACACAAAGCACAATAAGGTTGCCTAACCCTATTGAGTTCATACTTCGTGTGCCACCAGAAATATTGTTTATATTGCTTAGGATCCTCTGATAATTGTTTAAGATATAAAGCAAGTTCATTGGTGGAACCAAAGCTTTCACTTCTAATATATGAATCCGGTGGAAGAAGTTGACTTAAATTACCATTGCCAATTAAAATCGGTATAATATAGTGTTTCATAGTCATATACAAATCCGGATGCACATAGTCTGTACAGCTATGAGAATCAAATATAAGCATAAAGCCATAACTAAAACAGATAAGAGTTAAGAACCAATTAATAATAAAGAAGAGATTTATAATTTTTAAATATTTACTCATGATGTCCATTAAACGTAGTTATCGGCGATACTTCAATATGCTTATTTATCTCATTCACGATTATACTCCGGACAATGGTACTTTTGTTAATATGATACATTCTATAGACAACTATATGGCGTTTTCTTTTCAGTTTATTATGTAGATGAGGTGACAATTGTACAGCCATTTGGGGTTTATAATTTAGAATTGATGGATAAAAGTTTAGTACACGTTTATTCATATCGTTGCCATTTAAATGTAGAAAATGATAATCGGACCATATTATATCGGAATCTAAACGATAAGTCATCGTATAATTAAATATCGATTCACTTAATGTTAAATTTCTTAAATGTTGGCCACTTTTCATTGGTTGTTTAGTAGCAAATACTAATAGATAATTAGAAGTAAGATTAACTTTATCTAAACCATCGGTTGTATAAGGTCGATTTGCATTGATAACAATTGCATCTATCTTATTTTTGCTATATTGTGGATCATTTGTTATCACACATTTGCATTGTTTTTGCGTCGATTCTGGCAAACTCTCATCTTCATTCCATAGCAATATGACCTTAATATTAGCTGAACTATTTGCATTAAACTGTGCATATCGTGGCAAACATATTAAAAGCATAAAGATTAACGTTAAGCAGATTATCCATTTTAATATAATCAAACCACGACTATTGACCAAACGACGTGGTCTAAGACGAGAGACAGTTGAGCGTCTTGGTGGTGGTAAAATGGAATGTCCTTCATTTTTACAATCATAATTATCATAATTATGATTGCCATTATTTTCCCTTGACTTTTTTGTCTTATATTCCTCCGTTATATTTAATTTTCGCTGCATTTCCATTACGTGAAATTGTAATTGTTGTTCTTCTTCCATGCTTCAAATTTTGTCTCTTATCAATTGGCTTTTAATATGTCCTTATTTTTATGTTATTGTCTTTTACTTATGTTAAGTTAAATCGAAAAGTTGTATACCAAAAAAACCAAAAAAAAAAAATCAAAGTTAACCTTGTTTCAAATTTTTAAAAAAAATTATTTATTGGCTACTTTGATAAATTGATTTTATAATAATATTATTAGAATCGATAATCCATCATGATTTAAAAATAATTTTGCTATTTTTTTTTTACTGAAATATTTTAAATCCTTTTTTATTTTTTTTTGTTCCATCAACAACTTTTAAATTCCTTCACTTTACTCTAATCTTGCGTCTATCTTCCGCCTCTGTTACTTCCTCTCACTTCCCATATTATGAGAGGGTCAGACAACAACAGGAACAATGTAATCAATCATCTGAAACATGACAATCAGCCAGGAAATTTTTGCGTAACACTCGATGAGAAAGACACTGCGAGTGATAGAGAGGCAGATAGTGACGGGAGAGTGGGCAATGAGTTTAGGGATAAATACGTTCCAAGCACGTTCTTAATGCAATGAAGTTTCACTGGTTACTTGTGACCATGTGACCAATCCATTGATGATATATCACTGCAATTTCTTATATACATTTGGAAACTTTTGCCTCTGCCTCATTTCAAATGCGACACGCAAACTCGCCAAGGATGTCGCGCGCCACTAGCAGGAAGAGTCAGTCATTGGGCTGTCGGTAGTCAGCCGTTGGTTGTCGACAGTCCGAGATTGGGTGGACTTGGGCGTGTTTATGACTCTGACTCTGACTCTGACTCGCAGTCTGACTCTGAGTCTGACACTGTAGGAGTTTTAAATGAATCGTTGTATTGACCCGCCATGCCACGCCTCGTACGCCCAATCAGTTCAGCTATAAAATGTTGAAAGCTTTTGCAATTTTCCAATTGACAAGCGAATTGTTTTTTTTTTTCTTTTTCCGGTATTTTATGCTTAACGTGACTCCCTGGCCGAGCAGAAAAAATATAACAGAGAGAGGGATAAAATCACAAAGAGAGAAAGAGAAAGAGAGAGATGTGATAAAGCATTGGCACGTAGCAACAGTTGCCATGCAAATTGGCAGCGCGCCTGCCTTATAAATAATGTGCCGTTTATGTGAGAAAGTGAAATGAAATTGCCATATTGAAATATGGTCATATTGCCAGATTGCCAAATTGCCAAAATGCCAGAGCAATGGCCAGACGGAAACAGCACCTGAGCTTAAACTCAAGCACTTTGACTGAGTAACCAAAATTGCAGTCACAAGATTGAGAAACACTTTGAGATAGAGAGAGAGAGAGAGAGAGAGAGAGAGAGAGAGAGAGAGAGAAGGGAGTAACTGCAGTCGGCAACACATAACTTGTACCATATTAGAAATTGGCTAAGACTAAACGAGTTGCAAACAACAACAGCAGCAAAATACATATAAAAATTCTTATTTTTTTTAATTATTCCTGCGAATCCAAAACGAACAAGTTAAAAGGCAACTGGGCCAACAAAGCAACAGCAAAGAGACAGAATATAAGTGTACGATGTGTAGAAAACAAAGCGTAGCAAAACAAAAGGCGCAAAACGATTGCATTTGGTATAGTAGTCTTAGCCAGTTTCAGACACTGGATCAACATGGCCTTATCCCAGTCTTACCTTACCAGCTCCTGGCTCCTGGCTCCTGGCTCCTGACTCCTGACTCCTGACTCCTGACTAACTAACTAACTAACTGGTTGGCTGCTTGGCTGACTAAATCTTCAATTTTTTTTTTTTGATTTTTGTATTTTGTATTTTGTTTAAAGTCAAAGTTGGAGAATGGAATTGAAATTCCATTGTGAATTTTGGGGGCGTTGCCGCGTCGAAAAATGCAATAAATATGCATATGAGAGAGCGCGGAGAATTATGGCTGTGAAGCTTGAAGATTTGAATAATTTGGTTCCCACACTCTTTTTACTTTTTTAGCTCCAGTTCCAAATGTGCAAGTTCAATCATAATGATCATTATCAACATACCTAAAGATGAACATCATTATGAGTTTAACACACAGAACAGTTCAGAACAGAACCGAACAGAACAGAACAGAACAGAACAGAAGAGAATATATTCACAATTTTTTAATTAAAGTTATTAATAGTCCTGTCCAAGTCGAAGAGTTAAGCGAGAATTGCCCTCATCGTCTATGTGATTTACTCAGCGCATCCTTAACCACAACCAAACAACCAAACAACCAAACAACCAAACAACATACAACACTCAACTGACTCAGACATGGACATAAAATCATGTCAGAACATTTTAGAGCCATTTCGATCTTTCTTTGGCTATTTAGTCGTCTTATGTTAGTTGTCGGTTAGGTGTCCTTATGATCTTAAGATCTGCTCAATTAAATGCCGCACACATTGTTGGCAACTGCTTAATTATCGATCCGATGCAGCGTTTTTTCTGTCTTTTTTTTGATTCAAACGAAGCAACAACAACAAGTTATTGGTAGCTCAAGCAGTAGAAACAGCACAGCAACAACAACAACAACAACAACAACAACAGCAACAACAATAACAATAATAACAACAACAAAAGGAACGCCGGCGGCAAAGTCGCCACCTCAGAGACGCCGCTAAAATTGGACTTGATTGCGCTGTCTTCGGATTAAAAACTAAAAAAAAAAAAAGAAAAAAAAGGAAACTAAAGACTCGTTCAAGAATCATTTCGGGACACACACACAAAATTTGTGTTTACGAGCGAGAGAGAGAGAGAGAGAGAGAGAACTGCTAGCGTTTGCTGCTGTAGTAGGGGGAAATTTTGAACGAATTAACATGTAATTATCTCAGCTTGGCCTGAACCAACAGCACCTTTCAAAATGAAACGCAACGAATTGACGGCGACACCCAAACCAAAAACAAACTTCATCTTGTTACCAATAACAGACTGGTAACTGGTAACTGTCTGGCAGCCGCAGCCGCACCAGCAGCAGCAGCAGCAGCAGCAGCAGCCATACGGATACCTAATCGATGTGGCAATATCATCATGTATATAGCATATCCTAGGCAGCTGCCATAACGTTTTGCTTTTTTAGCCTTAAGTCCTTATACCAGCAATTTTCAATTTTCTACATGTTGCAACGATCCTTTCCTTTTCTCTACTTTCCTTTCCTTTCTACTTCTTTACTTTGCTCTCCTACCACTTTCTCGTTCACATTCTCATACTTGTGGCTAGTCGACCACCCGCGCTAGTGGCGCTTAAGTTGTTTAGTCGCCTGATATACCCTAATTAGGTGTTATCAACGCGCCTTCCCTTTGAGACTATACCTCAACTATATGGTTATTGATGTGCGCCGACTTCTCTAACAAACCAGAGGCTGATACCATTTTAGATATATATATATATATATATATTATACATACATATACATTTATATTATATATATATATATATATATATCATTATATACTCATACGCAACACTCACTTTCACTGATTGTTTGCTGCCAAGTTAACTGAAACACGTCATTTGATTTCCATGGATTTAGCCTTTATCCCTTTCCAGCTAGCTCTTTCTCTCTCTATCTTTCTCTCTGTCTGTATTTTTATATTCTTTTCTTCACTTAATTTCTCAGTTGATCTGCATTTCGTGTGTTTTTGTTTGTTGTTTTATTTTTTCTTTTTGTGTTGACTCATTTCACACGCATTTTAGCGCCACACTCATTCCAATCCATGTGCTGACCCACAATCCTCAACTCATTCATCAAACAATCAAATCTGAGCAGCTCTGTGATTATCACTGACCGGCACCGGCAACAGCAACAGCAACAGCAACAGCAACAAGCATCAAGCATATCTCTATTGTCATTATCAATTTCCCCAATTCCCGCAATTCCCTCAATTCCCACAATTTCTACATATGTTTTGCGCAATTGTCCGCCTCCACTCTTGTTGTTGTTTTTCTTATTGTTATTGTTGTTGTTGTTGTATTTGTCTGTCATCCGTGTAAACAGTTTGATGATGGCAATCAAGAAATGTTGTCCCCGTTGGGCAATTGCCAGTCAGTTGCTGTTTTTTTTTTTTTGTCACGATCAACGCAAATTTAACTCAGTTCCCTACCCCTTGAGCTACCCCCAATCCCTTCCAGTAGCTTACACATAGGGCTATGCAGCAAATGAGCCAATGAATGGTTGAACGTTGATGACACATACCTTCAATTCATCCGGATGCAGGCACTTGCTGCTCGCTGATTGATGCGCAGGCGGTTGCTGTCCATCTTTATTGCTCAATCCGGCACAATGGGGATGATTCTACGCCGAATATCAGTTGATTACGGAAAATTTAGAAAATCAAGGAATTCCGTTTGAATACTAAATTTTAAGACCTATGTTCTAATGTGTTGGCCTTTAGTTTTTGCCATATTATTACACACACAGAGAGAGAGAGAGAGAGAGAGAGAGAGAGATAGAGAGACGTAGAGTCTTCCCTTCCTCCATGCTGATGCATGCATAAGCTCAATGTTTATTTAATTACTTTAATTGCTTCACTCTACGTTTTATTTATTTATAATTTCCCATCTATTCATACATATTCTATATATACATATACATATACACAAAATGTCCTTGCTGCCTGCCCCATACCCTGTGTCCACACCCACTTACCGAATACCCCTGTACCCCTGTACTCCCTTGTGATAGCAATTGCACTAGCGTGACGACGAGACATGGACAATTATGTAAATATGCAGAGGCGCCTGTGCCCAAAAATAGACGTCCCTAGAGCTCGTATAGGAGGAAGGAAGGTGTAGAGACAATGGCACAACCGCAATAATTGCCGTAAATTTGGCGTATGCTGCGTGAAAAAAGGCAAAGAATGGAAACGTATATAATAAAATACATACAAAAGGAAGAGAATAGATGTGTAAGAGTATACACATACATATACATATATATATATATACTGTATATATGATAGTATAGTATAGTATAGTATAGTATAGTATAGTATAGTATAGTTGCAAGGACATTGTCGAGGTCAGAACAATAGGCAGCACAACGGGATAGGCAGCGAGGTCAAAGGTCAGCCGCGTTAATGTTGTGCTAATTGCAATTGAAACGCGACACGGCCCGCGTTCAACTAATAAACTCTGACACAGAAGTCTAAACAAATCCATCCAAAAATGATGACGACACAAGACAGCGGCGCTTACACTAATTGAACTGACCTTGGCTCAAACATATATATATATATATATATATATATATATATAGGGAAGGAGGTAGTCATTGCCAGTGAAAGCAGCAACAGCAGCAGAATTTGAATCAGCATTAAGATCAGCATCAGCAACAGTAACAGGGAGACCACCCAGAGAAAGTCGGTCTGTTGCTGCTGCTGCTGCTGCTGCTGTTGGTAGTGCTGCATCCTGGCTGGCGGTCCCTGACCCAGCTCCAATATCGCTTCAAATGTGTACTAGATATTTGCATATGGAGCAGTCACGTCGCATGCGCCTTGTAACCTAATCCATTAAACGCGTGGCCAGTCCAAATATTCTATATACTATACTATATACAACATAATGTCGGGCCAACGGCTGTGATCTTTGCTTAGTTATGCTTCTTATTTTCTTTCTACTTTATTACTTCTCTTTCTTTCTTTCTCTCTTTTTTTTTTTTCAGTCAATTGGCAGCAGTTATGTCTGATCTGTCTGATCTGACTGATCCAACCAAGTAACTGCCCAGCCAGGTGTGATATGTGTGGAGCAAATTGTAACTGGATCTGCAATTCGGTCAAGTCCTTATGCAAAGTAGACTAACAATTGGGTTAAACGGCTGCTGTCTGGTCTGATATAGAGTGTATAACAGGTAGTATTAGCTATGACATAATCAGACAAAAGAATATACTACAAATTGTAAGCGATTCTGCTTAAGCTTTGTATTCTGTAAGACAGATAACGTTTACGAATGTTGCTTTAAAAGGAAATTGTGTAACCTTTAAGATTGCGTTGGCAATGGAGATTGATTAAAATGCTTCAATCATAAAGCAATGTTAAAGCATTAAATAGAGAGACGAAATTAAAACAGTAAATTAAATGGAATTTAAGTAACGTTTAAGAATTAAATTCAAAACAGATTAAACTAAAATTCAATTTAAATCTTTTATTGATAGAGTAAATTTCGGTGTGTGGCAAAGTGTATTAATTATTCCTGTTGCATATCATTATTTTTTTTTTATTATTTTTTTTTTTTTTTATTTATTTTGACCACCAAAGTTGATTGAAATTTTGGCAATGACCCCGGCCAGCAGCCAGAAATTTTATTGGGCAGCTGCTGCTGCTGCTGCTGTTGTTGCTGTTGCTGTTGCTGTTTGACTGAGTGTAGCAGCTGCTGCTAAGGCATCAACTTCGCCCACTGGCGGCGAGTGTTGGCCAGGTTCGAGGAGCCGGCGGAGCGTTAAAACGCACACGTTGACAGCTTTTTTTTTCTTTTACTTTAATTTTTTATCTTTTTTTTAGTAGGC
The DNA here is from genome assembly GCA_037044455.1 of Zygothrica quintamaculata. Lineage (NCBI taxonomy): Eukaryota > Metazoa > Arthropoda > Insecta > Diptera > Drosophilidae > Zygothrica > Zygothrica quintamaculata. The sequence continues at coordinate 80,951 of JBAMBS010001144.1, read as the reverse complement.
GATGACGGCGATGGCGACGGCGACGGCGACGACGACGACGACGACGGCGACGGCAGTTGGCAATTGCAAACAGTTGCCGCTTGCCGCTTGCCGCTATTTGACTGCTGCAGTTGCAGTGGCAGTCGCTGTGGCAGTCGCTGTGGCAGTCGCTGTGGCAGTCGCTTAATGTGCGATTTTTATCTAAAAGATATAAATTGTAATTATTGCATTGTGTTATTATTGTGAGGAAGGGCGGCTAAAATTTTCCCTTATCAGTGGCAGCTACAAAGAAACCATCGACGTTGACGAAACATTAGCAAAAACAAAAAAAAAAAAAAAAACACCACAAAAAATTGCAAATGAGTGTCGAAATAATAACTGCAACACCCCTCTCAATCCACCCAGCTAAAAGTTATCTCTAGTGGAGCAGGTGTTGTGGGCGGTTAGTCAGGGGAGGAGGAGGGACAGTGGGTGAATGTTCACCTGGCTGCGACTGCGCATTGTTTGTTCTGCTGGGAAAAGACAAAGCGAAACAAATTGCTCAATGTTCTTGTTGTTGTTGTTGTTGCGTTGTTGTTGTTGTTGCTGTTGTTGTTACTTTTCGCGCTTTAACACTTTTTTTCGGTCAGTAAATTGATGATGGTCACAATGATGAAGTTGCCGCTGCCAACTGCACGTTGAGTATGTGGACAAGAGCATTGAGTTATGACCACAGTTTGGCTGGGACAGCTGCCAGCATTGCTGTTGTCGTTGCTGCAGGTTCAGTAGATGCAGTAGATGCAGTAAATGTAGTTGCTATAGGTTTTTTTTTTGTTCGTATGTTTCAGAATGTATCAGCTGATTGACCACCCAGCGGCAATAAACACATTAAGGTTACAATCTGTAAAGAAAATACATTTTAATTACCGGGCAAGTGATGAAAATTGTATTGATAGCAGCCTCTAGAGGCGCCCAGGGTGCACAATGTTGCCATTGAGCCGCACAAAGGGCTTTTGGGGCGGCATCCAACGGTGCGTATGAAATTGAAAATCAACCACGTGAGCGACCACACAAGCAATAGCAGGCGCCCAAAACCTACAGTTCAACCATTTTTCCTTCCGATGCTCCATCAACTGGACACGCTACACTTTCAACAGTGTGCGTTGTATGTATGTGTGTGTGTGTGTGTGTGTGTGTTGTAGCAGTTGAGCGTTGACGTTGATGGAGCTGTCGATGACGCGATGATGCGATGATACGTTGATGCACTCGCGCCCATCTTTCGTATACATTTTGGTAGTTATTATTAACTGTTTTTTTTTTTACTTTGCGGCTTTGATTGATGCACCCCCCCTCTACATACCCCTGGCATATATAAACGTTCACCCCCAACCACGCCCAGACGCCGCAATAACAACTACAACAGGGTCTTGGTCATGGCTAAAAGCAGCGCCTTCAACCTTCAGCCTACGGCCTACAGCCTTCACCTCGGTCATGGCCCGATAATTGAAATATGTTTCTTTATTTTTTTTTATTTTTTTTTAACTTTTTTTTCTTTCTTTCTTTTTTGTTTTTTTATTTTTTGTTTTTCATTTTTTTTTTTTTTTTTTTTTGATTTTCGTTTGCGATCTCAGATCAAAGACCATTCAGACCATGAGCCGAGGAGAAGAGACAACAGAGTCTCAGCTCAGATTTGGGTTTAGTTTTGTTTAAGGTTGTCCAGCTGGCATGATGATTTGATTAATTCGAATTGGGATTCAGCGCACAGCGCTGGCATTAATCTGGGTTTGGTTATATATATATAGAATATATATATATATATATATATATGTGTGTGTGTTTGTGTTGGTGTGTTGGTGTGTTGGTGGCATCGAATCTCTAATTAAAACATATAAATGCATGCATTCTGCTCGCTTATTAAAACGTTTAATTTGAAAGCATTTTGGAAAGCGTTTTTTTATTTCAAATAGACTTGTTCAATTACTTAATATATTTATATATATGTATAAATATATATATATAAGTATATATAGAAAGATATGCATGTAAGTTAGGAATATAAAAGGAAAAAGAAAAGTGTGACAACTGGTTTAACAAAATACGTGGAAAATAATACATTAAACAATCATAAATAAAATTTTCCCACAGAGCCACAAAAAAACAAAAAAAAAAAAAAGAAAGAAACAAACAAACAATATTAAAGGGCAGCTAAAGTTGCAACGACTATGAAATACTCTATAATATTAAAAAAAAAAAAAAAAACTAAAAATAAATTAACATTAATTTAAATGAAATTTATGGCAACTTTTTATAGGGTATTCAACCGAACTTAGCAACTCACATTGAAAATGTCATTCGCATAATACCAACAACAACAATAACAACAACAACAAGAAGGGCAACAACAGCAAGAAGAAGAAGAAGTTAAGGCAAAATCATAACAACATTGTTGTTGATGTTGACAACAATGTAACAAAGCACAACAACTTTTATCTTAGCTCTCTCTCTTTCACTCTTATGGCCCCTTGCCACGCCTACCCAAATGAAATAAGCAAGCAAAACGAGCGTCCATACACAGCCCCTTTTATGGTAGACAGTTAATGGCATTGCTTTGCTTTGCTTGTAGCCAAGTTAGTGGCACCTTTGCGGTGGCCTTTCATTGTTATTGTTGCTGTTGCTGTTGGTGTTGCTGTTGCTTTAAGTTTAAGATAAGAAGTAACAAAATGTTTGATGTACTTGAATTGTTAATGCTTTTTGAGGTCAATTCTGTATGAGACTTTTGCTTGTGGTTGTTTTTTTTTTTTAGTAGCTGTTTTGTTTGACGTAATTTGTATATGGCCCAAAGCCAATGTTAAGTTTTGGCTCTTAATGAAGAATTTTCACTAATTTGCTTACTCGCACACGCATATGGCTTTGACCTTTTTGGCTAATCGCAGCACTTGTGATTAAGCCGGATTTCTGTATTTCAAATTTATTTTTCTTTTTGGGCTCCAAGTTTCACACGCTCGTTTTTTTTTTTTTGTTTTTCTTAGCCAATTCGTTGAGGGTTTCTTTGTCATATAATTTTATTGTACTGTTCGCAGTTATACTATATATTTATATCTTTTGTAGTATCTAATATAATTCGTATTACAGCTACCGTTTTTAGTTACACTTTTTGTCATTTGTATTTTTTTTTTTTTGTTTTCCTACTACCTTTTCCCCTTTTCCCCTTTGCTTTCCTTTAATATTTTTTATTTCTTTGTTTTAACTTAATTTTACGGCAAGTCAATTATAAAGTCTACACACTTTTGCTTTCAGGTAATACACATGTACAGGGATGACTGTACAGGTATGAATACTAGTATTATTTGGTAGAGGGACAAGCCCAGTTTAGTTCAGTTCATTTTTGAGTTATCAGAAGATGAAGAGCAACTTTCCGAAAACCCCATTCAATGTGCCATCTCTTCATGGGGGCAACAACAATATTATTATTATTATTTTTTTCTTTCATTTTTTTTTTTGTGTATGAAATTGTTTTCCCACGCAAATTAACACTTGACTTTGTTTCCATATTTGCACAAGATGACTTCATTTTCTTTACTTCTTCATTTGCTTATCTTTTCTTTTTACCTTGCTGCCTCTTTCTTACTTTTTAAATATTTTATTACTTGCTTGTTGACTTGGTCTAAACTTAAACTTCCCCACCAACCCCGTCCTCCCACACACACCCAACAACACCCCATTAAACTTTGTCTTACCTCAAAATTTCATCGTATCATATACAGTTGCTGTTGTCTCATTGTTGTGGGTGCCGCATTGTATATGTATGTATGTGCGTGTATTTATAGTACTTAACTGTAATACCGCTACAATTTACAGTCACTTGCATTGTCGATGACTCGATCGAGGCGTCTATTGAGTTCAAAGTTTTGGCTACACAACTAGCCAGGAATTTGTATTGCCAGCTGTTAATCTGAATGTTTGTGTCTCTGAGTGTCTGAGTGTGTGTGCGTGTGTGTATTTATAAACTACGAATTTTTTATATTAACACTAGTTAACAAAATATCTAATTGTTAAATGCAAGTGTAATTGTAACTTTAAAAAATATTTTAATTTTCCAACTGAACAATTTTCTAGTTTAACTTGTTTTTACACGGTTTTAGGTACAGTGAAAACTTGGCGCTGGGACACCTCTAACAGTTGGTTATTAGTATTATTTGCATACTTAGTAAAACTTTGCTCAAATAACATTGTTTTTATATCATTTAGAAAGTTGAAACAAAAATCAGCTTCAGTCGGATCAAGAAATCCTCTCTAATGGATGAAAATTGACCGACGGCCAAAGGAGTTTTTACTGTAGAATAAATTTTAATAATTATTATTGATACTAATTTTCTTAAATTACATAAAAACACTTGAGTTTAAAAGTACAAACTCACAATAATAATAAATGTTTTTATGAAGAACAAAATTAAATTAGGAATCGATTCTTTAAGATTAATCAATAACTTTTTGTTGTTAGTTTTAACTAGTAGAAGTTAATATTATAAATATATAAAAAATAAAATAATAATATTAATATAATAAATATATTATATATATAATAATATTATATTTTTAAAAAATTAATTTTGTTTTTTACTAAATTTAAATGAAAAGACAATAATTTTGTAGCTTAGAAAGGAAGCAAAGAAAAGTTAAATAAAGTTTTTGATTGCAATAGTTCGGTTAGGGTGTCTTGCAGTCAGGCAAGCACTATGAATAAAATGACTTAAACTTAACTTCCTTTATATATTGACATTCTTTGTTTACTGTCCACAACTTTTTACCCACACTTTTAACCTCATTCTGTAACACTTGAGTTCAAGGCTTAAAGGATTTTTGTGCTAATACATTAAGATATTTCGTTGATTTTATGGTTGAAAAGCAATTGTTTACTGAAATTGTCAATGTCACTTGCATGCTTATTGAAAGTACAATAAAAACAGTAAATATTTGTGGCACAACCAAAATTGTAAACATTTATGCGTAACTGTACCCAATGAGAGCAAAAACTAAAACCACAAGGACACATTGCACTTGAAGCAAATAAATTCAAACTTCCTGTGCAAAAAGTTGAACTTGTCTTGGTGCTTACAGCTCTTTCGTATGTGTGTATATGAAAAGATAAGAAAGGAAAAGCAAAGAAAAGAAAGCAAAAGAAACGAGAATGAAAAGGCGAGAGAAATGTGACAACTTACTTAGATTTTATATGCAGTAAAACAATAAAAAATGCTTTCTCAGCAAGTTCTAGCATGGACAAGCAAGGACAACGACGAGGACGACGACAACTACAACGACAACGACAATGTCAACGATAGCAACATGAAGGATTCTTGCCTGAAATTGAGATATGCAATGGTTGACACTTTTCTACCATTCGCAAGGATCAACTTTAACCACTCTCCAGCTATTCATTTTCTATCAATGCTCAACTTGATGCGTTTTGCTGCAATTTCTATTGAATTTAAACCAAATTTAAAAGAAATTAGCATCAGAATGTAAACTTATATATAAAAATGTATATATATTTAAATATAATGTGCATTCCTTAGTGTGCACAGCTGTTACGTTCAATCAACGCTTAAATTTATTGTACTCTATAATCATTTGTCATATTTTCCATTTTCCATTTTCCATTTCCATTTACATTTGCTGCCCGCAACATTTTTCACGCATTCAGCAAAATTGTGCGCTTGGAACAACAGGGACAAGCAGCACCGATACCACCCTCCCCAACCACCCTGCTGCCCCAAGCCAAGCTTTCCCCCCTTAAGGAACAACTAGACATCCATAGTAACTGCACAGAATAGGTCATAAATTTCCAGAATATTGTTAAGAATATAACAATTACTCTACTCTAGCATTTCCCCCTACCCATACCCAACCCGTGTATCTCACAGTTTCTGCATACAACTTCTGCTCCTGTTCGTCCTCTTTCCTTATTCAAGAACATTTTTATTTTATTTTTTTTCTCTCTATCTCTCTCTCTTATATATATATATATATATATATATATTTTTTTTTTTTTATTACACTGCGTTTTTATGGATGCCCAAAAGCTGACAGCGTTGTTACAAACGAGTGTAACGCCCTCTAGCGTTGGTCCCATGCAACTCCAGTAGTTACTACTAGATGAGGATTTACTACGCAGAATATACTCTAAGTGTGGATATGCCATTAAAGTGCTAAAATTCCATTCATTACGAGCATTAAACATTTGCTTGGAATTTTCGTTTTTTCGAATTTAAGTGAAAGAAATTTCATTCCTAATGCAACTTCAGTTAGTTTTCACCTGATTTAGGCATTAACTTAGGATTCAAATTTATATCTAAATGTATATATATGTAACCAGAGTATTTACATATATATATTTATTTATAAACAAAATAAACTTATTTCTTGCTTTATAACTATTTGTTGTAATTGTTGCTGCCTACAAAGCTCGTACTTTGAATACTTGGAACACTTTTAGTCCCTTTATGTGTGTAAAAAAAAAGGATATAGAGAGACTAATAGGTAAGTGCATATTTATGTTACAGGCAGAAGGACACATCCCCTTAATAATATAAATAATATATAGCTTTGATTCTGTATATGACACATATAAAGTATATAAGAAAAACTTTAAAGAAAAAATATAAAATGTTTTGTCTAAGCTGGGGGTAAAGGGCTTTTCGTAGTCGGGCTTATGCTTCCAAAAAAAGAAATTAAAATTAAAATTTAAAATTTAAATTTAAATATAATTATATATTTTTAAGCTTAATTTTAATTTTATTTCAATTTATTTTAAAAATTTAATTTGTACCATAATTTTTGGTCGAGTGCTCATAAATGACATTAAATAAATAAATAAATAAATAAATAAATGAATAAATAAATGAATAAATAAATAAATAAATAAATAAAAACAATTCAATAGATTTCGTTTGTTTGTTGAACTGTTTAAATTCAGCGGAAAGTAACAGCTAATTCATTAGCCGATGCTTAAAATTTGTAGAAAAACTGGATAACATTGCCTGAAACTTGCATGGAGTCAGGTTTCTATTGCGTGCAAGATTCCAACTGCTACTGCACATACTTTATCACATGCAAATCTTATACTATATAATTGCTTACATTAATCACTTGTCTTCATAACGATAACAAATTTCCACGCATATCTTGTTTCTCGATTTTCAATTTTCAGTTTAGGTTTTAGATTTTGTTCATATATATATATATATATATATATATATATATATTTAATTTTTTTAATTTTTGTATGCATATCATAATCGTAGAGGAAACATATCATAAGGAATATATCCATAATTTATGCATTCGCAAATAAAAAAAGTAGAAATATAAAATAAAATTGAACAAAAACAAGAAAAACGAAAAGAAAACCAATGAAAACATTAAAGTATAAGAATAAATAAAATATGAATGGGAGAATGTAAATCGCTTTCCATAATTCATCGAGCTGCGTGCAAGTTTCAGCGCCTGCCTCCGGCCTTAGTCGGCGTCTATGCTGACGTTGTGGCCTTCCAGCGAAGGGTCATAAAACGGCGACGATGACGACGACGATTGTGATGACGATGTTGGTGACGATGTTGGTGATGGTGACGGTGATGGTGATGGTGTCGATGACGACGATGTTGTGCAAGTATAACATTGTCCATATCCATGAGGCTAAAGTTATAGGTGCGTGCCCATCCTCTTGATATTTTCTTTATGATCGCGTATCGTAAAACTAATGAAATTTCAATTCGAGTGACGCGCCAGCCAATGTTGTACCCTACCTTTACTCCTATATAGTAGAAATCAACAGCAACATAACTACAACAAGAAGAGTGAGAGAGAGAGAGAGAGTGTGAATGAACAGAGAAAAGGTGACAGAGAGAGATAGAATAAAAAATTCCACGAAATATTTGCGCACTTGCTGCCACACAGACGAATTTCATAAATTTTCTAACGCTTTTCCCACCATCAGCGTCTGGCCACAACAACGTGCAGAGGACACACAATCACACAATCACACACACACAGACACCAATACCAACACACACACACACACATACACACAATTATATTATGGTTAGGTAACGGAAGCAGGTCCGGTCCAGGATGAACTCCTCTGAACGACAGGTGAATTTATGATGAAGTGAGCCGTCAGCGTCTTTGTCCACATCTACGCAGCTCGCGTATAAATTATATTAAAGAAAAAAAGCAGACGGAGAAAAAAGAACACATAAGAGAAAAGAGAAAGAGAAATGTTGTCGATAAAAACGAAAGTAATTCAAAATCTGCTTGTGTGAGGATTCTAAATTGTTACAACTCACGCCCTTTTTTTTGTGTTGTACCTACAACAACAACAACAACAACAACAACAGTAACAACACGTTACACACACGCACACACACAGTTAGGCTCAAATCTGAGATTTATATCGTTAAATTTATGATCCTGTTAGCGCCACTGCATTTGGTTTATCTTTATCTTTAACGTAGTATCAACACATCTACTACATATATATATATATATATATATATATATATAAATACACGCACATATATATATAATAGAATGTATAGAATGTTTAGTAGGTATTGCATAAAAGATAATGGTTATCTCTTCATTGTCCTACCTGATGTCTTAACTTGTTTGTTTTTCATGCACTTTGATTTAGTGACTTGAGGGAATCCCTTTAAAGTTTGATTAAATAAATGTATAAATATATATTTATATAGAGAGAGTTACAATATACTGTATATATAGTATATATCGGTTATAAGGAGTATAGTTTATAAGCAAATATTGGTTAAAAGCAAAATTATGTTATTTTTAAACATGTTAAAACTATTTAATACTAAATTTAACCTCATAAAAGCAAAAAATTGATTGTATATAAGAAAATATTGTGTATAAACAAATAAAAAATCGTTGATTTGGAGTCAGTTCATATTATTTTAAAGAAATTATATGAAATATTAAAATTTTTAATCTCATTTTATATTTAATCTTAATATTATTATAACATAAAATATAAATTTAAAGTTTACTTAACTTCTAAACCTATGGTTTATTTTATAATAATCTCATTTTATATTTAATCTTAATATTATTATAACATAAAATATAAATTTAAAGTTTACTTAACTTCTAAACCTATGGTTTATTTTATAATAATCCTTTAAATACAACGTATTGGCATATTACTAACGATTGCTTAAAAGGAGATATCGAATATAAGCAAAAAATTTTCTGCATTATAGGTTTTGCTTATAACCGGTATATACTGTATATATATAAAATCATTAATTGAAGAATAATAATTATAATTAAATTAATTTAAATTTATTTTGCTTATCATTAATTTTATTTTTATTACTTTTTAATTTAATTTGCATTATATTCAAGTAAAAAAGAAATATATTGTTTAAACGCAAAGCGACAGATTGCCATTTTATTCGTATAATAGCGCATTTTTAACGGTAATTGAGGCCATTTTTTATATGACACAGGCGTATGGCAGGACATTATTGTCCTTTGTATATGTTTGTATATAGATTCTAAGGCATAATTATAAATTTAAAATTTATTTTTCTAGCTGTTCCTCAATTGCATTTTGCATTTTGCATTTTGCATTTTGCATTTTGCATTTTCCATTTTGAATTTTCCTCGCTGACTAATGAATTTTATATTGTGATGGCAGGAATTGCAAAATTAGCTTACGGATATAGCTTTGACATGCGATTCGGTGATCAGGCATTAACGCTATATACTGAAAAGTTGGATATGCATCCTGTTGCGGGGTATATTAGTTTGTGGTTGGTTGGGAAAGGTAGGGGGAGGTAGCTCATAATCACTGCAATCGTGGTGCATATTTACCCTTTAATTTAAAAGCTGTAATTAGGAATGTTGTCTATACTGGTTGCCACCCATTTCTACCCAACACAAATACACACAACATGTAAACATACACACACACACACACACACGCACGTTGTGTGTAGTATTTGTAGGCGTGGCAACGATGGATAATTCGCACAAGAGCAATTAGACTTCGTTTGGCATGTGCTCATTTCTCCCACGGAATATGATGCGTTGCCCTATACCAGCGATGCCTCTGCTGTGGTTTGTTCTCTTGCGGTTACTGTTGCTCAAAGGTAGACTTAAAGGCCAAAGGATACGAGCAACAGAAGCAGAAGCAGAAGCAGAAGCACTGAATATAACATTTTTAATAAGTTCACAAAATACCCATTGAATACGTGAAAAGAGTTGCTTAGTTTGTTGATAATATTATAAATTAAACCTAAATAAAAGTATGTATATATAGTATATATAAATTAATCCGTTATTTATAGAGGCATATGAGTATATATTGTATAGATAATAGTTATAAAATATATATAAGTCTATGCTGAAATAACTCTTATATTCTATTACTGGTTACTATAGTAAAAATTTTTAATTAATAACAAATTTTTCATTTGTCTCTTTGCTGTAAATTTCTTTTCATCTGCTTCTCACATTCTTTATTATTTAAGACTTTGTAATTTTGCGTTATTTTAGTCTAACAATTTCTTAACTAAAAATTAATTTATATCTCAAATTACAACTGCAAGCAAATTCCACGTTTAAATTAATAATAATTTAAGCTGGAGTTAAAAACAAAACCAACTCTTCCCCTTGCAACTGCTGCACGATTCACTCACGCGCTTAAATGTGCGGTTGGCAGCGTTTTGTTCTCACTTCAAAGCACATACATAAAGACATATATACATACATGCATACATACATACATACACATATGAATTCACACATTCATACACACATACACAGCACACACACACATCACTCTATCGGCGCCTCGCATCTTAAACAAAATTGCCAAACCGCAGCAAACAGCTACAAAACCTGCGTCAGGAGGCAAGGAAAGGTTCTACGTATATGAGCGGGGGGAAAAGGCAATGGGTTAAGTTTGGATTTAAGGGGAATGTTAGTTGAATTAATGGTAGGGGAAATTACATATAAATGTATTCTGATACTTAGTGTTAGATATGAAAAGTTTGATATAACCAATGGCTAGATGTGAAACTGAGTCCAACCGCAATACCAAAATTAACCCGGCCATAAAAAACTTTTGTGTTAGCCAATTGCAATGGTATTTAAAAAGTAGAAGAAAAAAAAAAACAAAAAGAATTTTTCAATTATTTAAATATTTGTTCATGTCACTGCGAATTACTCCTTGCCGAACTTTTTGACCTTCCGGTTAACCGTTTTGGATTTACGTAAAATTTTCCATTTGGCACGCTCTCATTTTGGTGGGAATTATTTTCATAGCATTTTCCACACAATTAAACATGGAAATGTAAATCCCTGAGAGCTTTTGCGTTCTGCCTTGGCAAGGAGCACTTTTAGGAACACACACACACACATACACACACAAGCACACACTCACACACGCATTGCATGAAATTCTTTTGTTTATTTTTTGGCAAGTGGATAAGCAGTGGAAAATTGTGCCGGATGCAGCTGAATTTGGTATGAAGTAAAATGAAATTGTTATACGGATTGTGCAACATCTCTGAAGGCTTAAGATACAAAATTTGTATCTGATGCTTAAGATAGCAACAGACAGTTTCTAGCTGCCCCTCAACAGATAGTAGAAATCTGCTAGTGTTCAGTTTAAGACGCGAAAGTAAGCTTTATATATATATATATATATCTATATATATATATATATATATGGAGAGAGAGAGAGAAGTATATATTTACCTGCCCTAGTTTGCCTATACGAATGTGAATAGCGGGGCGTGGCAGTTTTAAGACCAACAAAAGGTGGGTGCATGACGCTCGACATCGACCTCGTCGTCATCGTCCTCATCGTCCTCATCGTCGTCGTTGTTGTTGTCATCATAAAGAAAACAGGACGATAGCAAAAAGTTTTTCAATTTTTGTAACAACTTTTTCCAACCCAATTGAAGAACCGTCTCCCAACATTACAACCTTCCTTTTCCTTTACTCCATGTCGTTGTCGTTGTCGTTGAATATCCTTAATATAAGTGTAGGTGTATATGTGTAGGTATACGAGTATGTATATATATATATATATATATGTATATATACAGCTTTAGGCCAAGTTGTATAAACATTTGTAGTTTACTTTCAGTTCAGGCTGCCTCGTAAAATCTGTCCATTTCGTTACGGTTTTTCGCTTGAATTGTAACCATCCTGTGTATTTGTTGTACTCGTATCAGTTGGCTCGTAATTTAGCCAAAAGTTAGGACCTATTTTGGCCATGTGCCTCAATTCAATTGGAAAATTATCCCAAAAGTTATACGAGTATGGGATTAAATGATGGCATAAAAACAAAAAAGGAGCTGCTATCCTGTTACATACCTACATAATTGAGGCATTTTCTATAGACAAAACAAAACAACAAAAAATAAAGAAAATTACATTTTTATATCATTTCACATTGAATTAACAAAACACAAAGGTTTTGTTTAACCTAATGGAAACACAAATTGACTAAAATATATTTATACTATAATTTAATCAAATATATATATATACGATATATATATATATATGATAAATTTGAATTTGCTATTAAGGACCTTCCAATGTTTTAACTTAACTCTTTTATTTACTTCTTGTTCAAACTCACTGACAACTTTATAGAACTTTATTTGAAGTGTATAAAAAAAAAAATAGTTTTTCTTTCATCTTATTTAAGAGTTACCACACTTGCAGCTTGTTGCAATTATCATCAATTATTCGCACAATTACCGCGAACAAATAAATATTCTTAATTTATTATATTTTACTTTAATTGAAAATTGGTTTCGGTGTCAAAATCGTCAGGGAGCGGCGGGAAAGCATTTGTAGTTGAAGGGAAAAACTTTTGCAGATTTTTAAGGAAAACAAAAAAAAAAAAACAAATTTTTTTTTACAAAATACAAAATTAAATAAATTTTCAACCGAATTAACAAACACACGCACGCACACACTCACACACTCACACACACAGACATAGTTAAAGTAGTGGCTAGGGACAAAGTTACTTCGGCCGCTCAGAAGGGGCAGTAGAGGTTCAAAGATTGATATTGATGTTCATAAATAAATTGTTGTTGTTGTTGTTGTTGTTGTTGTTGTTGTTGTTGTTGTTGTTGTTGCTGTGGCTGCTGCTGCTGCTGCTGTTGGTACCAACAAGTCTCTGTCTCTGTTTCTTCCTCCCCCGCACTGCCAGAAGTATTTACTGTGCTGTCATGCAATAAATATCATAGATGCATTTGGTAATTTCAATTTGTTTTTATGTCATTGGGTGCAAAGTAGACATATTCTCGTATAATTTGAGGTTTATTGGCTGTGCCCCACCGTACGGTCTGGCATCGATACCGAATACAAAATCAAAATCGAAAATGTAAATAAAATTTGAAATTGAATTTGAAATCAGTTTTTGGTTTTTCTGCTATTTTTAGCAGGGCTTGTGGGTAGCACCCGCTGACAATTGTCGCTGCCTATCAGCAACAGAAACAACAACAACAGCAACAACAGCAGCAGCAGCAGCAGCAGTAGCAGCAGCAGATGAAGCACATTAAGTTATCTATTAGGGTGGCGGTAAAGCTTTTTGATGTAACCAGGGCGGAAATGTACATAGCTATATAATACGGGATTGGAATTAAAGAGATGTAGTTGGGGACAGCCTGTTGGAATCCAATCCAATAAAGTTGCATTTCTATAGACGCCCCCTCAAAACTAAATGCACCAAGAAAAAAGAAAACAACTTAAATTGTGGCTTGCATTAATAAATTGTAAAAATGCCCAAAAGTTTGTTGTTCTTAACAGCAGCAGCAACAGCAGCAGCAAGGAGAATATTTTCGTAAAATTCTCTTGGTCTCATCTCTTCTCTGGATACTTATCTTTTGAATGTTGTTTTGCAACATAAATCAAATTATGTTTTTTGTTTTGTTTTTTTTTTGTTTTTGGTTGACACATTTTTAGTTCGATTGTCAAAGTTTTGTCGGGTTTATTTCTTTGTTCTTATTGCTGGAACGGAAGCTGCGGATTGTGCCGAGATTATATGAATTTGTATGGTTAGCCACATTGGCGCCATCATCAATTTTATGGGATTAGGCAAAGGCATGGGCATTGGGTATAGGCATTCGAATAGGCATTTGCACGCGAAGTATTCCATCATAATTAATAAACTAAACCAAGTTTGTTTTTTTTCTTCTTCTATATATATATATATATATAAATATATATATATATATACTTTGTTTTCTTTTTGTTTTGCCGTGTGACTGCGTCTGGGTAAAGCTTTATGTCTAAGTTTAAGTCTAAGAAGGGCCTGTGCCTCTGACTGTGCCTCTGCCTCTGCCTTTGCCTCTGCCTTTGCCTGCGCCTTTAAGAGAGCCTTGTTCTATCGGTGTCATGTTTTATTTCAACATAAATTTTACGGTACATTCTATGGGCATTGCTGTTGTTGGTATATGACTGTTCTTTGCTGCTGACACCACCGACACGTTGGCTGACAATTCTGAAGTTGCGTAGAGCTGGCGGTGGTGGTAGGGGCAGAGCTATGTCTGTTGGTGGGGCAGCAAGTCTGCATCACATGTACGACCCATAAAACAATGTTATTTGTTTCGCCTAGCGATGTCATCAGTCGCTTCGGCCACGTCGTCATAGTTCGTCTTGTTGTTGTTTCTACTATACCCTGTACTTATATATAGGGTATACAAATTGCTCCATATATAAATATATCTATATGCAATTCATAACTTATTGTTATTGAATTAAATGTTGTTAAAAATTGTTTAAAATTTATCAGTTAAAGACAACAACTTTTAATCTTAAACAAATCTTAACTTACATAACATTTTCAACAGTTTATTATTAGTTGATATAAATACATAACTTTTGATATATATATAAAACAGTTGACTTACATTTATAGGGTATCTAATTGTTGTTCACATTTTGTTTAGTTCAATTTCTTGTTTTGTTGCTGTAATTGTCTGTCTTTGGCTCCATAATCGCCGTTTAGAGCCATTTTTGCTGCTTGGGTGTCCGAATTTGTTGTGGGTCCCCACCGGGGTCAGCTTTGGGTTTAGTTGGTTGTTGGTTGGTTGCTACGTTGTTGAATGTTGGTGGGAAAATTGCGCTTACCGTTGCTGCAGGTTTGATGAGTGCTGCAAAGTGTTGATGGAGGCATTTTTGTGGTGAGTTGTATGAAATAGAAGTGAATGAAACGCGGGGTATTTGGGGAAGTTAAGGTATAAAAGAGTGGTTGCGGGGTGTGGGAGAGGGAAGATAGCTAGGCTTAATTTAGTTGTCACCGACAAAGTGTCGACATTGAATGGGGTTATCGGAGTTTTGTGTGGCGCATTTCCTGAAAATTTCAACCGTAAAAAATCTGAAATGCTGCTTAACGTTTTCATTTCTTAAGCATTTCAAATTTAACTTTATATCTCTTTCTCTCTTTCACTCTATCTCAAACTATCTCTTTCTTTCTTTCCTGTTTAGATATAAAAGGGCCAACTGTCTGACCAACATCATTTTAACTTATTTCATTTACTTTCGGGCTTCATTTCGTTTCATTAGCCGCTCTCCATCTATGGCCCAAACGACTAAAGTCATAAAATGTAACTGGTTATGTCGCGTTAATGTTCTCATATCTTTGTGTACTACCATACTTACTTACCCCTTTGCCACTTGCCACAAAATGCAATATGTGTTACTATGCTACACAACACACACACACACACACACACATATTATAAAAGTTGAGCGCAGCTCACAGTGAGAAACGCCGCGTTTTATTAATGAAAAATGCAAAAGATTTTTTTTTTCTTTTTTTTTCAGATTTTCTAGTTATATTTTTTTTGGTTGTTCTTTTTTTTTGGATTATTTTGTTTTTTTTTAGTAACTTTTTTTTTGTGTTCTTTGTGCGTGTGGCCCACATTAGTTATGGCCAGCGGGGCAAAGGGTCAAAAAGCTGGAAAATATTTGTGTACTGAAAGTGAGCGGTTGCTCACAGAGAGCAAGTTTAATCATAAGAATAATAATAATAATAATAATATTGTGTTAAATTTTAATGATGAAGATTTCTAACAACAACAAAAAAAAGAAAAAAAAAAGAAACTATATAATCTCTATTGAGTATGTTTATGGTTCTCTTTGAAGCATTAAAGTTAAAATTTTTAAAGCAACTTTTAGGTAAAATGAAAAAGGGAATCTGAAATGAAAACAACTTTCTATAAGAACTATGCTAAAATACGAATTAATTATATATAAAAGTTTTTAAATTAGTTTGACAACTTTTTCATATATTAACTAGACATTTATAATTATCCTATAATATTTAATTAATATATTTCATTTAGTATAAATTATCAATAATTATAAACTATTTGCAAAGCGTTTTTAAAGCGAATTCAACTGCAGTTGAGCTTGAAAGGAGAACAGTATCTATTTTATGATAATAAAAAAAATATATATATATTTCATTTATAAATAAAACTATTAAATATATTATAAGAAGCTTAAAAATAACAAGCAAAAATATAAAAAAAAATTTATTTTGCTTACATTAAATTTGTCAATAATTTTAATTATAATTGAAAATATATTTATTATGAAATTAAACCTTTTTTAAACGGACTAAATTTGCAATATTTATTCTATATAATGCTGTGCATATAACAATAACTTAATAGCTGATTGTATATAGCTTATATATATTCTACCTAAATCATATTTCAACTAAATATTATTGATTTTATCTGCAGTTCTTTCAATTGCTAAATAAGTCTAATAAATTTACCACTTGTAACTATTTGTAGCTGCCTTGGATATATACATATATTCATATATATATATCTACATATATATATTTATAAATTTATAGAAAAGAAATATATACATATTTTTATATATATATTTACAGATATGTGTGTATGTATTACTTTACATAGTTGCTAAACATAAAACTGCACATATCATAAAAATCTCACACATTCTCTGTGGGTAGCCATCGCAAGTAATACGGTTGTTGGGTCAGGAGTTAGGTGGGGGGACGCTGGGGACCCCCCTTGAAATAATACAGTGTGCCGAGAGTGCAATGAAACCTCATGTTGTTGGTATGAAAAGACAAATAAAAAAAAAACCCAACTACACATAATATAAACCGGCATTAAAACTCAAAAAAAAATGAAAAAAAAATAAAATAAAAACCAAATTAAATCTCAACACCCACGACAGATTTTTTGTTTTTGTTTTCTATTTTTTTTTTTTTTGTTTTTTTTTGGCTATAATTTTTTTAAATATATATTCGTGTGCCGCTGCTGTTGGTGCTGTTGCCTCTTCTTCAACATCATTATGATCATTATTATTATCATAATGTTTGCGTTGTTGTCAAGTCGTTGGCAACGCTGGCAACGCATGTTAATTATGCGAATACAAGACAACATCCTATGTACGAGTCTGCTATGCCCAAGTGAATTGCCCCGCCCCTTTTTGTTAAACTGCTGTCAGATGTGGGCCGCGTCCAAGCTGCTAAAGACCTTGACTCTTTGGAGAGATCTTGATACGATTTATATAAATTTTTGATTCATGACGTCTGTTCTTTGCGCTCCTCACCTCTGCTCTTTCTCTTGTCTTTCACTTTAGGTCTGCGTGTGTGCGTATATGTGTTGGTGTGTGTGTGTGTGTGTGTGTGTGTGTATGTATGTATGTGTCTGTCTTTCCTCTACATATTCCGTATACCGACTCATTTCGTAGGCAAGCCATGTCGCCATATTTGTCGCGCCATCAGCCCCATAGAATCGGGTAAAAGAATTTCAATTCAATCAGCAATTTGCATACATTTTTACAGGTTGTCCAAAGCAGCTGCTTATATGGCGGGATTAGCCACAGCAGCAGCTCATTTATCACCCTTCCTGCCACTGTGCTCTTAGCCCATAAGCTGACAGCTTACAGATCACAGCGGCCGTTATTATGGGCCGTTAACCGCTAGGCAAGTGTTGGGGCTAATGGGACAGCCGATTGACAAACTAACTAAGTGACTAACTGATTGAATAGGCGTATTGATGGAGGGGGCGTGGGCTGGTCAGTTGATTGACGGCCATCGATAGGCCAAATAGGGCTACCAAAAGACATAGACAGCCACACGTATAATCACACACTCACACACACACATACATAGTTACAGATAAAAGATGTGACCAAGTTGGAATAGAGATTGCAACAAACATTTGCAAATTTGTTTTGTGTTCGATTTCATTTTGCTTCTGTCGCACGGGCCAACTAAAAATACATGACATATCACTGTCTGAAAGATCGTACGATTTTGTGTATATAAAACAACATTTGCAAATTTAAGTATAAAATGATAAAGCTATAATACCCTATTAATTCTTAAAGCAAGACTATAAAATGATAAACAAGTCTTCCAACTAAACCAAGACTAGTTTTGTCAACTATTACATAAAATATGGATATGATACAGATAAAAATACCTTCAATATACTCAACCCAAGCTAAAAGAAGTAAATTATATGAAAGTAGTAGATATACTAAGCAAATTGGAGTTATACATTGCTTTAATCTCGCAAGGATCATATCAGACCCTTAACATAATAATAAATAAGCTTAAAGTAAACAAAACCGTAATTTAATAAGAAGTTTAACCAAATATAAATTAACGTTATCATTAACTGATGCTTTATTAAACCTTCACTTAAGTTTAACATAAGTTTAACATAAGTTTAACATAAGTTGAACTTAACATTAGTTGACCCAAACTTAACTTGAACTTGAACTTAACTGAACTTGATCTTCACCTTAACTTATTGCTAATTTAAACTCAACATAGATTAAATAAACTTAAGTTTAACCTAACTTAAGCTTAACTTATCCTTTAATTAACTTGAACTATTTCCTTAGCTTACCTGCAGGTAATTTCAACTTTAACTGAAATTGTTCCTAACTTAACCTGAAGTTACTCTTAACATTTATTTAACCCAAAGTGAGCGCTAACTAAATCTTACTTGTACTTTAACATTGCTTAAACTAACAATAACTAAACTTTACATTTAATTTAGATTGACTTAAACTTAAGTCTAATTGCATTTAATATATGAATTCATCACAGATAATCTTTTATATTGTATATACTCAAGCTATATCTATATCTAGGGTATATCTATTATAAATATCATCCAACTGGTGCTACATCTATTTTGAGATCTGTTTCGCCTCAGTGGGCTGATCGCTGTCTTGTCGCATCTTTTTGCTAAATTTAAATGCCCAAACATTCATAACGACATTCAGTTTATTTTATTTTTATTTTTAAATTTTTTTTTTTTTGCACCGCACCCAGTGGTTGCCCCACCCCCAAACAGCAAATCATTCGTTCAACCAAATGAAATACAAAAAAAATAAAAATTTGTTAAGAGAATTTTATTAATTTTCTTGCATTAGTTTTTAATGCGTCGTCGCCATAAAGATGACAATATTTTAAAGGCAATTCGCAAAGTGTGACAAATTAATGAATTTATGTGACACCTACACCCCTTATTGTTTCGCCTCCCTACCACTCACACTGTGCTGCCCCTTTCTGTCCACCCTCCTCGTTTGTCTGGACGGGCAGCCACCTGTCTAGCCGTTGAACACTTTGTCGCTTAAATTGTTTCAAATGTCGGCAAGGCGCCGTCAACCGTCTTAGTTACCCCTCTTGCCCTCCCACTGAAAATTCCCCCCTCCTGCCAACCCTCCATACACACAGCCCCCACAGTGCAGCGTGGGCGACGTAACGACAACATTTTCAATTTGCTTTTTCGGTCAGAAACCTAAAGAGCCGCCAAAGACTCTCGTCGATCTACCTATAATGTTTTTTCTTTCTTTTTTCTTTTTTTCTTTTATGTTGTTTTTGTTGTTGTTTTTGTTTTGGAAACATACGAGTATTCCTATGCTTGGGTTGGATATTTATGAGTGTTTATACACACAGTGAGAGGTAGATTGAATGAGGAAGGGGTAGGGAAAAAGAGTGTATATATATATATATATATGCATGATGAGGGGTAGAAAGGTGGAGGGGGAGGGGCGTATATCATTGAGTGAAGATTGTTGCACGTTTCTTGGAAATTTCGTTAATACTCGTACATTTTATTTTTATACATTGTCGAATAGAGATTCGCAGATTGTCCGTTTCGAGGTGTTTGCTGTCCACACATTCTCTGCATGATATGCCCATCTATCCCCTCACTCTTGCAACATACCCCCCTCCCCGCCACTCTACTCTTTACCTTAAATAAAAGAAAGAAACACAAAAAAATAAAAACTACAACGACGATCCTGATCCAAAGTGTTGCGTGGCCATCTCCGACTCCACCATTCAGACTCCAGACAACTGTGCCCAACTGGGCCTGCCCACGTGGCTGCCGCCGTCCATAAGCGTCGAAAGCGAATTCCATGCCGACATCCTGGGAAAGTGAGTGGGCGTTCCGACTGGCTTTGAGCCTTTGCTATGCATTTGCTTTGCTTTTGTTACTAAATCATTTCAAGAACCGGCTTACTGAACTCGTTCCGAGGCGCCACCAATGCCACCAATGCAACAGTTGCCCTTCTTGCCTGCTTCCATAGCTATCCATAGCATTGACTATTATATATCCAGATTCATTCCAAGGGCTTGGGCGGCAGTTCTGCAAATTCTTCAATTGCAGCCAAAGAAAATTTAATTGAGTTCAATTTTAGACAGCATTTTGCACTCACAATTCTTTCTGTTGTTGTTGTTGTTGTTGTTGCTGCGGCTGTTGTTGTTGTTGTTATTGTGGTTATTATTGTTAGTTTTGTTGTTGGTGTTGTTGGCCGCACGCGTTTCTGTAAACAAACAAACACAAAAACTCGGTAACAAACAAAACGCAGCGCGTGGCATCCACATCCACCATACCACATACACCACATATACCATATACCATACATACCCACATCTATATCCATATCCATATCCATATCCACATTCACATACACATCGACCTGGTCTGCAGCATTTTCCAGTTTGCTATTTGTTTTCAAAACAAGACTCTTTACGCTGGCCCCCAGACTGAGAGGCGGGCAGCTGCCTCAACCATACCCACCCAACTTGCCTCTATCTACAACACCTTCTCCTTTCTCTGCAGCCCCTTCTCTGTCTCTTGGTGTTAGTTGCGGCGTTCAAGTGCGTTCAATTTTCAATAAATCCATAAAAATTTTCTTGCCAGTATTTTCACCACTAAAGATTCCTGCTGCAGTGTGTATCTTAGCTGCAGCCAGTGCATATATTTATATATATAAATTTCGCCTCACCGCAGCTAGAAATGGTGAATGGCTGTGCTCTGCTGTGACTACCAACTACCAGCTATAACCTACCACCTACCACCTACCACCTACTCCAGCTTTAAATGCAAACTCTAAATCCAACACAAACACCTACTACTGCTTCCATCTTAAATCTCATGCGTCTGCTCATGCTGCTGCTCGGTGGTCGTTGGATGGCAGACGCTTCACTGGCGTTGTCTGGGCTCTGGACTCCAACTGACTGAATTTTTGTTTTGGTCTGCGCTGAGTAAACAATACAACACTAACAACAACACCAACAACAACAAGTGCAGCAGCAACTGCAACAATTGCTGTCGACAGTGGCAGAGCAGCAGCAGTCAAGCGGCAGATGCTGCATGATAATGATTCACTTCGCACAGTGGTACAATTTGATTATTCGATTGACTAAAAGTGTCATATATATATTTAATAGTATAATAATTTAATTGAAAATAATACAAAAAAAAATAAATAAAAAAATAAATATAAAAAATATAAAATATTAAAAATAAATATAAAATATATAAAAATAAATATAAAATAAATAAATATAAAATATATTAAATATTAAAAATAAATTATAATTAATTATAAATATAATTAACTAATAAATATAATATATATATACATATATAGAATTATATAATTTAATATTTCAGGTTAATAGATATTATATATAAATTAAGTAAACGTAAAATAAATCTAAAATTAAATAAAAAAAATATTTGGGTGTATAGTTAAGTAAATAAGAAAAATATATATATTATTATAAATATAAATAAAATAAAATAAAATAAATAAAGAAATACAAAATAAGTTAACAAACAAAATTTAAATACTTTTTATAAGAAATAATTTTAAAACTAAAACAAATATTAAAATTAAGCTTAAAAATAATTTACTTTATATTGAGAAATTAATAAATATATATACATATATATATATATATATATATATTTATAACTTTTTATTAAATGAAAAATTATTGAAAATTTTGTTCTTCTAATTTGAAAACTATTTTAAAACAATTCTATTTTTGTGTACTTACTGTGGATTTTAATATCTTTGTTTGCTTTTAAAAAATATATTATATTTTATTTTAAATTTTATTTAAACGATTTATTAAATAAATTAAAATATATTATTTTGTATATTAAACAAGTACATGCTAAAAATTGAGATATATAGAGTGAGTTTTGTGTATATTAAATTATAGTTCTACCACTGTACTGCACAAGCAACTGTGAATATTGTGAAAAATAATAGAGGAGAGGGGAGATTGCCGCCTGGTCTGGCTGGTTGACTGGTTGGCAGTTGAAGTTGTGAATTTGTTGCTGATATACCATAAACGAAGGCAGGATATTTTGCATCTTTTGATGCCGCTGCGTTATTCTGCGGTCTCCCGACGCATCTGTAACTCATCATTTTTGAAATATTGAACAATACTTTTGCATACCTGATGAAGATGCAGAAGCGTCTGGTGTTGGCCACATTTCTTTGGAAGCGCAGAAACTTAATTTTTTTGTTTTTATCAGAGGAAAGCGATTTCAATCAACTTGGCGGGCAGTCGACGCCATCGATGGCATCGACGCCACCGCAGACATAATTTATAGCCACTTTTCGCATCGATTTTCATTTTTCGCATTGATGTTGTTGGTTTTTTTTTTATACATATATATATGTATAAATATATATGTGTTATTTTTTTTTTTTTTTTTTTGTTATCTTGTGGATATTTTTTCTGACTTGTTTTGAAGTTGAGTGCCAGTCGAAATGGGCAATGGGCCAAATAATGTATGGTAGACAGCAACGATTGCCACTGCAATTGGTACTGTGACTGGGACATCAGACAGAAATTCTGACATTCTCGAGCGAAACAAATTGATGGCTGAATGGTCCAAACGGATGGTGGCGAAAGTTAATTGGCCAAGTCCAATGCACAGACATTCAGACAGACAAACAGATACGAATACTAATACAAACACAAGTATCACTAAGATTTTCAGTCCAGACAGGCACAGACACAAACACAGATACACACAGTCACACACAGTAACACATACTAACACTCATGTCAGGTACTTGCCCAAATCTTTAATTAATGCAAACGAAAGAAAACAAATGCAAACTAAAACCTAAAACCTTAAACCCAAAACCGATATTGAAGCACTTTGCGCATTAGATGCGCTGCCCCGAGGATATAGGCAAAAACCTGACGCTACTATTTAGATTTGAACTTGGATTTGGATTTGGATTTGTATTTGAATTGCTGGGAGCAAGCTGGAAACCACTTAATCTAAAGCGTGGCTAAAACCATTAGCAGAGTGTACGGGAGTTGCTAGGGACTTTGTGGTACTGAATCCCATTTGGTTGCTGTCAAATGTTGTGCAATTCTCGCCTTTTTACTTCCCTTATGGGTGTGGACACGATTGTCCTTGTTGTTGTTGCTGGTTGGTTGCATTTACTGATAGATCTGCAGTAAGCCAATGTTAACTAAGTCACGTTGTTTGTTACCTGTTACCATAGGCAATCAGCTATACTAGCCTGGCTCTATGAAAAGTTAACTAAAATTTTGTTTAAAAAGCAACTATTGGCCACTGTACTTAGCAGGACAAAAGGATTATGAAAGAAATGTTGGTTGGTATCTAGTATTTAAGTTAAATGAGGCTCTTTAGAACTTTGAATTTGTGGGTGGAAAAACTGTGGGGAGTGAAAGAAGCAATTTACTATTTGTCTCGTATATTTCAAGGGTATTTAAAGAGTCGCATTGTCCAGTGAAAAGTTCTGTTGTTACTCTTGGCGTGGGTCGTTCGTTGATATTGTTACCGTTGTTAGTGTTGTTAGTGTTGTTAGTGTTGTTGGTGTTGTTGGTGTTGTCTGAGTTTCTGGTGGGTGCAGCAGCCAAAACATATACAGAAACCAGAGTCAGCTTGTGGATTATCCTTTGTTACGCATCGACAAGCAGCCAGCCAGGAACATGAAACGCTTTTTGTTGCTCTTGTTGAGTTCGTGTTGCTGTTATTCTTGCTGTTGCTGCTGCTGCTGTTGTTGCTGTTATTCTTGTTGTTGTTAGTTGTAGTGTTACTGGTTGATTTCAAGCCAACTAGAAGCCACGCACTTTGCCGAAAATCGACGCTTAATTGCAAACATTTTGCTGTTCAAGTGAAGTCTGATTGCTGTTCGTTCGCTCAGTTGCATCAAGCGTTAATTGGCCTGGCGAACACTTTTACGCCCTGGCACTTTGATGCCAAGCCGATGATACTCCATATTCACATTTACACTTAACATATATATATATATATATATATATATATATATATATACATATAGTAAATCCATATGTTGTGGTAGAAGGTAAAGAGTATATGCAATGGGGAACTGACTGAAAACAACTTGGGGGCATCACCGAAATTTGCATTTCAAGCAGCCCGCGATTTATGACCAGGACCGCAAGTGAGCGCCTGTGACGAATCCAATTATGAGGCGCGCCAGCTGCCAACTACAGCTACAACTACAACTCTACAGACCAACTGTCCATATATCCAATTGTCCAATGAGCCATGTGGTAATTGTGTATAGAGAGATGAGGTGCCGCTGCTTGCCGGCTTACTATATGCCATGTGCCTGATTCGATAATGCGCCATCAAATGGCCATAAATAAAACGCACAAAGCGGATTAAGCGTTTTGTTAACAGATTTATATTGAACTGAGTTATGAGGCCACCGCCAGCGATTGAACCAGAAAAACAAAAATATTTCAAGATCACACTCTTAACTCGCGTTGCCAACTTATTCTTTCTTTTATAAATATATATATAATGAGTTGCATGGATTATTGGTAACGATCAATAAAATTAGTTGGCCATTTAACTGTGATTAACCCAAAAGAATTTTCTGCTATTATTTGGCTTTAGTTCTTCTAAACATTTTCTGTTCATTAGTCGTATGAGTAATATATAGTACACACACACACACACACACATACACATAGATTCATAAGCTATTTCATAAATTAAAAATTTTGTTTTTAGCCCCTTTGCCTTTTTGTAAAAAAGAAGCAAAGCGGAGCTATTGGAAATATGCAAAATCCAAAAGTATGTAACACATAGAAATAATCATCGGAGACCCCATAAAGTATATATATTCTGAATCAGGACGACAAGACGAGTTGATCTAGCCCTGTCCGTCTGTCTGTCCGTCCGTCCGTCCGTCCGTCCGACCTTCCGTCCGTCCGTATGAACGCCTGTTTCTCAGAGACTATAAGAGCTAGAGCAACCAAACCTAAAATCTAGATTCGTTATGTTCGTACGCTGTACAAGTTTGTTTTTGATTTTCAATTTCCTCCCCTGACCCCCGCAATTCGAAAAAATCGATTATTAAGCACAATTTTCAACCGATCAAATTTAGTTTTGGTACACATCATTATTAGACCATTCTTGATCCATGTTGTGAATCTAGGTAAGATTGATCAAAAATCTCGGAAGTTATAGATCATCAAAAGTGGCGTTATGGGCCCCGGGGGGGTAATGTAGTGCGCGCAAAATAAGAGCTAGAGCAACGAAATTTGGAACGTAGATTTGTTATGTTTGTACGCTACACGAGTTTGTTTTAGATTTTTCAATTTCCTCCCCTGACCCCCGCAATTTGGAAAAAATCGATTTTCAGATACAATTTTTAACCGATCAAATTTATTTTACGCAGACATATTGACCATTTTTCATCTACGTTGTGAATTTCGTTCAAATTGAACAATAAACACGGAAGTTATACAACATTAAGTACCGCGCTATGGAGCGTGGGGGGCTAAAAGGTGCGCGCAATGGCTAAGTAAGTGCAGAACTGTGTGTATGTATGAGTATGTGTGTTTATGGCTGTATATGTAGGCAAAGGGGCTCTCGTAGCCGGGTACACTCGACTACAGACTTCTTACTTGTTTAACATTTGCTGCAAGAGATTTGTAGAGAGCAAGAAAAAAGCACAAATTGAGGGTGGAAAAATCATTAAAAATTTTATTGTTGATAAGCGAAATGAAATGGAAAGATGTTTTTGTCGTACTGTGTATTCACTGTACATATAGTTCATAGCATAAAGAAGTTCCTATTGATCCAATAATTTGGCAATTTTGGATTGCGTCTGCCTCCTGTCTGTACTATTTGATATTGGTCTGTTGGGGATCATTTGTGGATATTGAGCAGAGCTATCGACATCTTGCATGTGTTGCAAGTCTATGTGGCAAGATGTATGTATACGGTCTGGGGGGTGTGGACACTTAATGTCTGGGCAAAATTACAGCCACCGAAAAATGCGGCAAGTGCTGCATGTGATAAAAACTTAACTTGAAGTTGCCTGCGGGGCAGGTGAAGCAGTAAATTGCGTTGATGTTGTTTCTTCTGTTGCTGTTGCTGCTGTTGTTGCTGTTGATGCTGCTGAAGAAGCCAACGCCACTGCTGCTACAAGGAGGCAACCGGCAGGAGGATCATCCTCGTCAGCGGCAGACGTGAACGTGTCGATCGTCAGCGGCGACAGCAGAAAAGCAAAAAACAACTGCAAAAAAAAGGGAAACAAAAAAGTCGAGAGAGAGAGAGAGAGAAAAGGGCAGAAAAAACATGAAATATTTCCATCGAAATTGACGAGTGGCAGCCGCGTGCTGAGCGCCCATTACGTGGCCCATGCCCCAAAACAACAATTGTGGGCTGGGCGGTTGTGGCAGGAGGCGGGCAACAACTTTTGGCTGAGCGTCGAATTAAGCAAATTACTGTGCTCAGTGCTCGGTGCTCTGTGCTCTGTGCTCTCGATGCTCGATGATCGGTGATCGTTGATCGTTTGCCACAGCTTCAGTTTCAGCTTCAGCTTTGAATTCAGTTTCAAAGTTCATTGCTTGAGTCGCAATTCTTTCCTAAAAAGAAATGAGGTTTTTGGTGGTAGAGAATGATAGTCAGGCGGGAAGGTAGAAAGGCAGGCAGCCAGGCAGGAAGGCAGCTGCCAGTGAGTGGTGCAATTTGCCTTAATGCCAAGGATTAAGATGGCTCCAATGGGCCGGATGCCAAACTGCAAACTGTTGACTCTTTTTTTCCTCTTGCTCTTGCTGTTTCTTTTCCCTTTTTCTTTAATTTTTTTTATTATATCTTTTTTTTGTCCACCCATCCAATTCGGCGACTCTTTAAAAAAAATTTACGCATGTAAATTTTCTGTGCGCTTTGCGCCGACCATAAAAGTGCCGTCAGTTGATTAAAGTATACGAATCCAACTACCAACTGGAAGCACAAGTTAAGGTAAATCAGCAGGATAAGTTTGTCTTTAAATTTGATGAAGCTAACTGAGTTCCTAAACTAAATCCTAGAGAATGATGATAAGCAAGAGCATACGATTTATGTGCTCATCTAAAGGATTTACTGTGACAGCTGTTGATTCCTCACAGAACCAGAAATGACTTAGATAGATTACCCTCGTATACACTATAGCATATCCTTTTAAAATCTTCTATAGTTCATTCACTAACAATTATATCCTTTAGTATGTACTTAATTTCTTTATAAAACTTTAGTTATTTTTGTTTATACTGCTGGTTAATACTCTGCTAATTTCTTTCAACATCTTATAGAGTATTCAGTAGTCAGTAAAGATTTTTGTATTCTGTTTTAGCTCCTGTTTTACTCTACTTACTTGTTTTTGCTGTCTCACATTTGTGTGCGCTGAAATATTTTTTGAATGCAGATTTTTCACTTAAAATTATTTCAATTACGCGAAGTGCAGTGAATCGTACTTGGCTTCAGACTTGGCTAACCAAAGATGAAGACCAATACCAATACCAATAGCAATACCTTAAGCTGATTCAGAGCATTTTGTTTGTTTGTTGTTGTTGCATGTAGCAGCTGCAATAGCCGCCGCTTCAGTTGTCGTTGTCATCCTCAGTTGTGGAGCAGTTGGAACAGTGAAGCTCAACAACTTGGACGGCTGCAAGTAGATTAAATGCTTTTCGTCTGGGCCCCAGAGTCGACCGCAAACAGACAAACTTGGTCAATTATTTTCAACGGCGAACACAAATTATTGATGCAGTCACTCGCAGTCGCAGTGAAAGCAACGATAAAGAGCAAGAGGAGTCAAAGCAGTAGCCAAAACAGCAACAGCAGCAGCACCACCACAACCACCATCACCACCAGCAGCATCATCAGTAGAAAAGCTGCCCAAGGCCTGGCATACAGCGAGTATGTATGTGGTCTACAAGTAACCACAAAGCTTGAAGCTCATCAATCTGAAGACGACGCAACGTCGAGACAATGGCCAGGACGCGCCACCGCAAAGGTCTTCATTAAATTAGTGAAATGAGCACGTATCTGGAAGATGGTAGTTGTTGTTCTTATTGTTGTTGCTGTTATTGTTGTTATTATTGTTTACCCTGCTTGGGGTTGACCATGAGCATAAAGATGTGGATGAAGATGAGAATGTGGATATGGATGTGCATGTGGATGTGGATGTGGATAATGTTAAAGCCTTGGCATTTAATGTCACAAATATTTGTTGTCAAATGTCGCCCGGCCCTCGTCGTGGCTGTCAACGACAATATATATCCCCAGAACCAGCTCACCTGATGATGACTTAACGAGGATTTAAGCATCGCCAGTCCGGCTACTCGTAGTTGCAACTGGTACCTGCAACTGTTCACCAATGCAATGATCATCCAATCTCAATGTTGCCCATGTTGCTGATCAGCTGCACAAGTTGCATATAAAACTTGCATTCAGTTTGCTAAATTGGCTTCGCTTGGTGGTGGGTCGATTGGGGGATTGAACCATCAATGTCTCGTCAAAGTTTTATGCTCCTTGTGCGGGCAGCGGGCGGTTAATAGAGATGATGCCAGTAACAAAATTGAGTGCAGATTGGTATTTGTACCAGTACCAAACACAGTAAAAGTACCAAAGTACCAAAGTACCAGTGCCATCCAATACCATAACAATATGCAGCGATGAGCTATTAAATTTCAACTTAAAATTACGAGTTCGTCGGCGGTCAAAGCTTGATTTTACTCAACCTATATTATACCCTATAATTCTATTACTATCTTATGTAAAATTTCATCGTGTGTGTATGTTACTATAGGGTAGCTATTGGTCAATCAATCAATAACTGATTGTTACTAGGTTAGATAAACTGCGACACGAAACCGAAAACAAAAACAAAAGTCAATCGATGTCTTCGAATAATTCCTTTCACCCCCATGCCTCTCTCTCTCACTCTCTCAGTCTCCCCTTATTTTTCTGTCTTTGTCTTACCTTCTTAGCTTACCCAGTTCCTAATTAGGCCACTTCTTGATGAGGCAACTGACTCGATGCAAACCGACCGGCTAATTTTGTTCTGCTTTTCGGTTTTGTTTTATTATTTTCTTTTGCATTTTGTCAATTGTAAATTGCATTTGATTCTTTTGTTCTTCTTTTCATTCTATATTCTATATTCTAACTTCTTTTCTTATTGCCTGGAATGCAGTAGGTCTAATCATTGGAAATGCTTCCAAAAATGCTGCATTAATTGTGGAAACATTATATAATCAACATTTTATATATTTTATAAATATGTATATATATATTTTTAAATTGAATAATCTTCTCTTTTTGATTGCTATTTAATTAATATTTATAAATGCTAATAATAATTAATTATTTATTTGTATTATTATTTATATTTATTTTTAATTGTTTTTTTTTTATTGTAATTTTTTATTTTATTACTTCCCTTATTTACCTTTTTAATTCGTTTTTAATTTTATATTTTTAATTCCATATTTTTAAACAATTTATTTGTATATATTGTTATTACTTTTCAATTGTTTAAAAAATGTAATACTTTTTTTTATATTAAATTTTATTTTATTTTTATTCATTTCTTATACTTTTAATTTTTTTTTATTTTTTATTTTAATATAAATAATATTCTTTTAATTTTTTTATTAAGTATTCATATATAATATAATTTAATTTATTTAATTTTCTTAAATTATGTTTTTACCTATAGTTTTTTGGTTTACTTATTTTAAATTTTACTTACATTTCATTTATAAAATTTATAGGTTTTAATATTTTAATATGACCTTTATTTATTTCATTTAATATTTTATTTATATTATATATTAAATTATTTATTTATTTATTTATTATTTTATTTACTTTTAATTTTACTTACATTTTATTATTAAATATTTTCTGGTCTTTATATTTTATTATGACTTTTATTTATTTCATGTTATCTTTTATTTATATATTACATACTTATAAAAAATAATTTTCTTATAAAAAAAAATGTAAAAAGAGAAATGTATAATACATTTTATAAAGTATAATATATACTTTGTTTTTATGAACAATTTAAAATGATAAAACATAGTTATATATTGTATATATAGTTTTATTGTAGATATTTTATTGCTTATATAATCTTTAGTTATTTTGTAGCCTAGCTAAAACATAGGATAATTTCTGTTGCTATATATATAAATTTATATATATATAATTGAATATATATTTCAATATGATCTTGTATTGAGTATTTGATATCGTAAGCGGCATATGTAATGCGATATCAAAGTCTCTGGGAATTGAGCCTCGCTCAGTTAGCAATTGATGAGTTCTCCTTTTTAATGGATGAGTGACTCCTTTTGGCATTTACATAAGATAATTGGTAGCATTTGAGTTTTATTTGAGTTCCATTTGAGGTTAGGAATTGACTCCCCACGTATCCCTATTCTAACCAATCGAGTTCTTAGTGTTTAACTTTTCTTTGAGCACATTGTCCTGGAATGCATTACAAGCTAATGACTAGTCTATTATTCATTGATATATATATATATATTTATATTTATATATATATGAGGCCTGACTGGGTTGCAGTGCTCAGTCTTTGGTCTCAACGTTTCATGCCCAGATCGTGAAACAGATGTTGTTTAATCACCTCACCCTCCTCTTCGGCAAGCAGCTGAGCAGTAACAGTATTGATCAGATTAAAGGCAAAGGCAAATCCGCTAAAGGTTATCCAAACACCCAATGCCAGCCAGCGTAACAGTCTTGGACGCAAGCTACCATCCAGTTGTCGTAGCACAAACAAACCCACGCTGAGTCCTGCCAGAGCGCCAGTCATGTGCGCTATGTAAGAGACTGAGACTGTGGGAAGAGTCGTCGATGCTGGATACTCCACTAGAGTCAACTGCCTACAGTATAGCGTGTAGCCCAAATCGCAGGAGACTAGAGAATGGGCTATTAAAAGAAGCAAGGACTGCAGAACGAAAGGAGACAACTTACCAAATATAATGACGGCCAACAACTGGGCAAGTCCATGTCGCATGTGGCCAAAATTGAGCAAAACATTGGCTAATTGAGCAGCCAGCAAAGCATATACACCTCCACTGGCACCTACCAGATATACCGTAGAGTCCACAACGCTGGTACCCAGGGAGCCAGCTAATACACCCGCAAAATAAACAACAGCTGTGCGACCTGAGCCGTGGAGCAACTCCAATGGCAAGCCATAAACCAGTTGTGTAACCACATTGAAGCCCAGATGCAGCCAGCTGGCATGAAGCAGTGCATAGGATATGAATCGCCAAAGCTCCAGGCGACGATCTGGTCTATAGATAAACAGAGATTCCTCCGGTGTAGCAGCACCCACGTACACAAAGATGATTATCTAAAACAGATTTCCCATAATTTAATTGATTTCCCTTTTTTTTTACATATCTTACGGTTTCTATAAGTTTATCACATATTTTTCTTATCGTTTTTTCTACTTACGATATTATTTCGCAATAACATTTCGAATTCTTAAAACTTTCACTCCAAAGTATTTTTTCCTAACCTTCTATGTGTAGCATTACATCCCCACCTTATTTTTGCCTTAGTTCTAAAGCCAAATTGATTGGAGGCAGGATGGCTATAAAGCCATCACATCACAATGTAAGCCATTTTTTACAGCCCCTCGACGGCGCCGTTGTTCTGACAGGAAAGCAAAAAGCAAAAGAAAAGAAAATGCAAAACAAAAATCAAGGAAAGCAAAAGCAACCCTCAGGCCCCACAACGGGTTGACTGAGAATCGAATTCAAACGGAACTAAGTAAACGCACAGATAGAGTGAGAAAGAGAGAGAGAGAAAAATAAAGATAAAGAGAACCACAACCAGACTGGCAGCAGACAGCGGCGAGACGACGCCATTGCCGGTATGGCAAATTTCATGCTACTTGCCAATCCCAATCCCAATCCCAATCGCAATCGCAAAGTCAAACCAAATCCCAATCCCAATTTCAATCCCAATGCCATTTTCAGTGCCCCTGCATGTTCCCCAGCCAGTGTTAGTCCACAGGGCCCCCTCCTGTGGCTGGCGGCGGCGTCCAGTCTGCGAGTGGTAGACATAAGCTCAGACACACAAGCATATATATATATATATATGTATATGCACACATACAGAGAAAGAGTGTTGGATTTTCGCACGCACAGTCTAAAGTTGGGATGGTTGGTCGTCTCCTGTTTCGAGTATACTCGTATCCTTTACCCGGAAGCCAAATGCCATTTGCGAATGCGTCGCGCTCGCATTGTGGCTAGCCGGCAATTTATTTAACTCAAAACTTGAGGCAGTTCACGTGTCTGCGTGTGTGTTTATATATGTGTGTGTGGTGTGATATCATGGGGATGGAACGAAACGTTAAGACGGTAAAAGGGGGGGGGTTTGAGTTGAACTGAAATATGATCGGGATGTGCTTATTGCTTGCACGGAACACCCACAATGCATGTGGACCTTCCCCCCCCCCCCCCCAAAATGGTAAGCCACCCTTGAGGGTAATAACTTCAGTTGATGGCCAAACAAAGTGAGCACACAAGATGCTGCCACGAAAAGAAGCTGTCCAGCACAATGGAATGGAGGTTGACGTGGAATGGGGCGGAAACAACTGTTACAGAAGTCACTTAAGTGCTAAAGTTAAACTTAAGGATTCAATGGGTATGGATGCTATCACATATGGCATGTTAGAGAAGGCAACTTAAAAATGTTATTTCAAAGTTCTCTCAAAGATTTCCTGTATTCCATTACTATGATGAGCATTAAGGGTATTCCTATTGAAATATTTATTTTGAATTTGATGGTATTAAATTTAGTTTAACATTAGAATTTTTTCTCTACACATAATGGTAACTGTATAATTTGATAATTTTCATATGAATATGGTACGTTAATTAACATTTTTGGTACACAAAGAATTCTATTGATTTACTGTACCAAAAGCTTTATAAGGATTTCTGCCAGATCATAATGGAAAATCTATTCAGAAAGAGTAGAAAGATTTGATATTTAAGCGATTATTAAGCTCTCTGAAAAGGGTATTAGAACTGTTATGTCCGGAGCTGGTTGCATTTCTAGGTTATGTGGGGGTGGGCAGCAATTAAACGCCTCGCCCTAAAATGAACTTGGAATGTTGTGCAATGTGGACGATGTCATGGCAACCTGGCATTATGCCCGGTGGAGTTGTTTTTTCTTCTTTTTTGTGTGTTTTTGGTTCTTTTTTTCTTTCTTTTTTTTTGTTTTATAGTTATTTTATGTGGCCGCACTCAATCAACCCCTGGCCTGGCCTGAGGGTTAATCGGATTAGAGAAGGATGGAGTGTGTCGTGTGGAGTGTATGTATGGTTGGGTTATGGGTTAGCTTTTGGGGTTTTCGCTGTTCATCTGTTCACCTTCACCTACCTCGAGCAGTGAGACAAGTACAATGAAACAGGGCGGCGGCCAACAGCGTATCATTTTGGTTGTCAACGGTTTTTCCATTTTGTCTAAGAATCTGCTTGGCAGTGTCTTGGATATCATTCTCTTCTGGCTGTTGTTGGATGATATGTGTAAGGCGGAGCGTGACGCATGCGATTGCTCCGAATGCTGTTGTTTCTGGTGCTGCATCAGCTGGGTAAGGCAGACGCCCAGCACTAGGCCGCTGTTGCGGGACTCAGACGGCGGCATCTGCAACACGGTGGCAGGCGGCAGCATTTCCGATTTGTTGCCTTTACCGTTGATGTTGCTGCTGTCTTTACCGTTGCTATTGCCGTAGTTGTTGCCTTTGCCGTTGCTGTTGTTGTTGCTATTGCCGTTGCCGTTGCCGTTGCCGTTGCCGCGTCTATTTTTGGGGCGTCTGCCTTGTGACGGTGCCCCACTTAGCGGCTGTCATGATGTTGCCGACGGCGCTGTGCGAGGAATTTTGTCTGGCCCACAGTTGGCCCCTGCAAAGAGACAGACATGCATACTATAAGTAAGAGAGTATAATGAGAAAAAGTAAAATACATTGAAAGAGACGGAGAGATATTATTTGCTTGCCAAATTAGCTCAAGGTTATCTCTCCAACAATTTCCACGTTTCTTTATGCCATTGCGACAACTGCAGCGCAATTATTCTCGACTTTATTTGGCAGTCGACGGCGCCAGCAACCGGCAACCAGCAACCAGCAACCAAGTCAATAAGTGTTGCTGCCCCACCGCTAGCTACCACCACCACCACCACTACTGCCACTACCAAGCCCTTTAATGCATGTCCACAAATGCCTCTTGTAATGCCGCTAGACAGCAATAAAATTGTCGGAATTTATTTCTTTCCTAGACAGCGACTTTTTTTTTGTCTTTTCCTTTGATTTTGCTTTTGTTTTTGTTTTTGTCTTTTATTTTATTTTGTGACAAACAAATTTATTTCCGCTGCAAAAGCAGCCGCGTCAACGTTTTGGGGATTTGTTGTCAACGGTCCAAAACAGCCGGGCCAAATACATTTCCCTTGGCTCTTTTCATAGAAGAGGGTCAATAAGAAATTTAAAGTGCTGTTGCACTCGATTCTCTACTAAAGAAACAGTTAATAAAAGACTTTTCTTACCAACTGCATCAACTTTAAATTTAGTTCAAGCTGTGGTTTCCCTAAGTAAAGAAGGATATAAAAAGGAACACAAGGACTTTATGAGCATTTGTATATAAGTTATTGTATTGTGTTTTAATAGTTGTACATTGTATGGCATTGTTATAGCTGTGGGCTAGTGCCAAGGTGCTTTATATGTAGCCAGTGGTCAATAGCAGGAGTTTGAGTATCCTAAGACCCAATGGCCATGGCATGTTTTGTGCTGATCTGGTTTGAGCTTAAGTTTTAGCTCGAGTTTGAGTTTGAGTTTCTTTGGTAGTTGTCCTTGGTAATGAGTTTTAATGGTGATTACATTTTTGGAGCTGTTGTTTTTCATTGTTTAACAAAAGCCAACTGTCTGATAAGTTACAATGAACAAGGAAATACTCTACTCTACCGAAGATAAATGTCCACTGGTAGTCGGAGTCGCAGTCGCCGATTCAATGTTGGAGTCAACGTTGCAGTCACATGTCGAACGGTACCTTCTGGAGCAACTCTGCCAACTGACGAAGGCTTCAGGCTAAAAAAAAAAACATGCAGGGGGAGGGGGGTATAGAAGGGCAAACAAGTTTTTATATATATTTTGAGAACGGAAATGCTGCGTTTCCATCATCGATCCTTTTTGCTAGGATGCAGTAAACAAAACCGGTTGCTTTAACTCAAGTCTAGGTATGAACGAAGGTTGCTAAATTGGTTGGTTAGTTGGTTAGTCGGTTGGTTGATTGGGTTGGCTGCGGGGTATAGGTATAGGTTGTTATGAGTTAGGTATACTTTTTTTTGTTTTGTTTCTTTTTTTTTTTTGTATGAAACAAAAAACAAGAGCACGCCAAAAACTGTACAAATATCGACAGGTGTATGTATACAAGTATGTCCTTAATGTCCTTTAACATCAGTTCATGTTTTTGTAAGCGTTCAGCTTTTGTACGCTTTTGTTGTTTAACTTGCTTGGCCTTCTCACGCAAGTTTTGTACAAATATATATCTATATATATGTGTGTATATATAACATATACAGTATGTAGCTCTGGCCATTCAGGACACGCATATATCCTTGAACAAAACTGAACACAACGTGACGCTACCACAGACTTAACTCAAGTCATGAATTGAACTTTCAAGTATTTGGTTATACATAATATGCATATAGAAGTATATGGACATATGTATAAGGATTATGCAAGCACTTGGACACACTTACACACACACATAGGACGACCTCATTGTAACGATAGCCCGACCAACCGACTCCACTCCTTACCCTAACTGCATCACTTGACTGTGCTTTGTCCTTTGCAAATAATTCATTTACATAATCCTCTGGCTATTCCTATTTTACATTTGCATTATTTACATATATAAATATATACACATATACATATATATATGTTATATTTTAGTGTTATTGATTCATGGGTAAATAAATAAAGTGATTTTTATAATAATAAAAAAAAAACTACAAAGGACATAAACATTCATACCCAGTACACAATTATTTGTCTTTGTTTATTTATTTACTTCTTGTCAACAAATGACATAATTTTAATTCAAAAACATTTTAAATAAAATAAAATAAATGATAAATTAATTATTTTTATTTACTTTGTATGTTTTTAGCTTATAGCTATCTACACATATATATGAACAGGTATATACCTATATATAGACAGACAGGACAGATTCCATTTAACTTTAATTTATACGCAAAAAAAATTGAAATTTTTTTTCATTTTTTTTCCTTCTTTTAAAGTGAAATTTCAATTTTTCATATTATTTCTTTTTTATTTATTTATTTAAATAAAATAAAATTTTAATTTCTTTTTACAAAATGCTTGAATTTTTAACACAATTTATTTTTATATCAAGTAAAGCTTTATTTATCAAGTAATGCTTTTCATAGGAAAAAAGAAACATTTATTTTTACAACTGAAAATGTCCTTTAATTTTTTTTATATTCTTATTTGTAATAGCTGTAAAATAAAAAATATAAATACGTTTCTTTCATTTATTTTGAATACCCTTGGGGAAAAATGTAACTGCAACTGCAAATGCAATTGGCAGTTGAAGCAAATGAAATAAATGTACAAAGTAAAATATTAATTATCGTGTGTCAGGAGCAATTCTGGTAACAGAACTCTATATAACTTAAAGCTGTGAGAGCGAAAGAGAATAATAACAAAGAACAGAAGAGAAAAAGAATGAAATGTGAATTGTGCATAATAATTATGACTGGGCTTAAATTGTAGTTGTTCAGCTATGAGAAACTTATGAAAACTCGTGAAAAATACAAGTAAACAAATAAAAAATAATAAAACTCTTAAGTAAGCGACTTGCTTATACCCTGTAAACTAAGCCTAAACGAACAATACAAATAACGAGAGAGAAATATAAAGAGATTGATTTTATTGTTGTTCTTTATACTAAGGCCTAAATTGTTATATATAGTTAGTTATAGAATAATTTAATGACTTGTATACCCTATAAGCCTCATAAGTATAGGGTATTTAGATGTAATTTGTATTCACATGGACAATAACACAACTCATGGCCTTGCTTGAGTGGGTGGTGGGTTTAAAGTGAAAGAATTAAGGCAACTACATATTATGCATATAGAAAGTTAAATTAACAACAACAACAACAACAACAGCAGCAACAACAACAGCAATTGTAATAGTTATAATAATAATAATCAGATTAACAACAATGAGGAGAAAATGGTTTAAAAACTATAATTGAAAAACAAGTGCAGCTGGCAACGTCTCATCATAACACGCAGGGTCTGCTGGGCTGCAGTTGGGTTTGGACTTGGAGCCTAATAAATGGTGGAACGCTGAATAGTTTCACTTTTTTTTTATTGAAGTATAATTAAAGTGAAATATATACATAAGATTTGCACATTTTTCGCGTTGAAATAGTTATTTTTAGAGGCCTGCAAGAAGGTGAAGCGCTATAAAATGCATAGAAATGCAGCATAGAAAGGTATTAGATGGGGGAGTGGCAGGTTGTGTTTGGGGAACAGTCACTTAATGCTCACTTGACTGAACAAAGAAAGTCATTGAGTGGGGTATGCGGAGGGAAGCTGCGCTTGCTAAAGTCGGAGAGTGGTAGGGTAGGGAGGGTAACAGGGTTGGCATAGGTCTTAACGCCCAAAGTCGTCGCTCATTTCACAATCAAATTCCGGCAATTGAAACGAATGCGATTAAAAGCCGCACGTCATGCAAGGGAAACAAGTGCTGAAACTGTTGGGCTGGGACTACTAAACCTGCAGTTGAACAGAGAGGGTATGAGGTGTTGCAGGGCGGCTGGGCATGTAGAGCATCGAGATAGGGCCAACAGTCAGCTAACAACGAAACAGCAGAGGAGCAAATGCAGCACAGCCCACGCGACTGAGTCTCTTACTGCCAGCTGCTGCTTACGAGTAGAGTTCATTTCCATTTAGGTTGGTTGCATGCCACGCCAACGTCTCGTCTGGTCTTGAAGGCATCGTTGGCGCGCAGACTGCGGTGGGTTGTCACAGGCAGAGAGATTGCTATGATGGGGGACACACAACGAAACAGTAGAGGAGGGCTGACAAAAAAAAAAAAGAGTCGGTGGGGCAAAGGAAAAAGCAAAACTCAATCTCTTCTGTCTTGCTTTCAATTTAATTGTAATTTCTTTTGTGTTTATTACGCTTGCCTTCTGCTGCTTACGTTTTAATTTCATTAACTTGTGTTTACTGTGTGAAAC
Organism: Zygothrica quintamaculata; assembly: GCA_037044455.1. Lineage (NCBI taxonomy): Eukaryota > Metazoa > Arthropoda > Insecta > Diptera > Drosophilidae > Zygothrica > Zygothrica quintamaculata. The sequence continues at coordinate 42,014 of JBAMBS010001144.1, read as the reverse complement.
ACTTGCCCATCCACAAAAAGCTTCACATCTTCCTATCCATATTTTTTTATTATTTTTTTTTTATACACTCCATACACTCCATATACTCTCCATCCCCACTGATGCCACACTACGCGCTAGCCGTAAAAAAAAAAAAAAACAATTTAATTTGGTTTTTTTTTTTCTTTTTTGACATAAAACTTAACCTACAAGAAACTGCTTGTAACTTGTACTCGTTTTGTGTGCCAGCGATTTCAACAGAAGCTGCTCTCGCTGATGAACTTAAGATACTCATTTAGAACGGCAAACGGAACCATTTACTGGTCCCCAGCTGCTCGCATTTACATTTCAAAGATTGAGCAATCAAATGACCCACAAATGAGTGCAAGCAATCAGCAAGAACTCCATTCCCAAGCCTCCTACTATGTAAACTAAACCGGATATCCTAATCACGGAACAATATGAAAAATTCTTAGACTATAACGCAAATAGTGCATTATATCGAAAAATTTAAGAGTTAATTAAACTACTTGGGTAATATGTGAGTATCCTCATCCTAACTGCGAAACAATATAATGAATAATACAAAATATATTCAGAGTTATATCAAAACAATATATCGAACCTAAAATAATGTATGGCTATACTCACTATCCACAACATAGAATATCTTCATCTTGACCACTAGACAATATGAAAACATTTTCACATCTATGCCGTAGCCTTAACACAATATCGGATCTATGTACTAATTATTGGACAATATGGGATAGCACTTAATACTAGTTAGATATGCTACCATAACCAGCCTAACCACTAACCAATATGGGAGCACTATCACCCCTACTCAGAACTAATCACTGGACAATATTCTACTATACTAACTGTGAAATAGATATTCTAATATTATCATCCTAACCACTACACAATATGGACAATATCTCCACCTCTCAATTAGCTGATGAATTGCAATTATGTATATTATAATTCAATATCGTAAACTATATAACTATATATTGAATATTATGGGCAGATTTATGCTTTCATTACTAGCAGTGAGAGCAAATAGATAAACCAAATGATTAGCTAAAATAGTGTCAACTATGAAAACTTAGACCTAAAATAATGATAGACATACCTTAATCTAGGATGTGGCTGTGTAGTAGTAGTAAGTATTACCAAGTAGTTTGTATGGAAAGTGTTAAATTCAACTGATTCGGAAGCGACCACAAGTAACTGCAAGTTGCAAGAACCGAGTAGTTAAGTCCAATATTACGAGTAGTACACGTATTTATGTTGAATATTTCTACGACTTCGCGTCAATGCACAAATCAGTTAACGTCCGGCAGAAGGCAGTTGTCAGACTTAATAACCTGCACAGCGACAGCGACAGCGACATGGTCACAACCAGGAGCAGAGCTAAGAGCCAAAGTCGAAGCGAGAGAGAGAGGTAGACAGCGACATCGACACCTGACCATGCGGCGATACAGTTGCTGTTGTTGTTGTTGTGTATAGTTGTAGTTGGTATGTTTGTTGTTGGTTGCTAGCTGCTTGTTGGTTGTTTAGTTGTTTGGTTGCTGTTTGGTGTTACCTAAACAAGTGCAGCGCGTATCCATGTTTATTTTACGGTTCAACGATTATTACCAGTTATTGTCTAATGGCAACGTAAAGGGGAACAGACCAGAGGCCAACCAAAGAGGGGGCGACTGTGTCTCGACTCTGGCAACGGCAGCCGGCCAGCCAAAGTGGCCGAAAGCAACTGGGAGCACGCAGGGGACAAAGCAAAGCAAAATCGCCAAAAGCAGTAGACAGACAGAGAGACAGACATAGAGAAAATAGAGAATAGCTAAAGGGGCATGGATGGAAGCAGAGACTGAGAAAGAGACAGGGTAGAGACAGGGTAGAGACCGGGTAGAGACACTTGGCCAGGGAAACCATCGACCAGTACTAGGTGTTACTAGATTGTGATTATTATTGCTGTTGTTTTTACTATTGTTGCTGTTGTTGTTGTTGCAACCACCACTGCGTTACTGTTGTTGAGTATATTTGTTGGTTGTTGTGGTCTCTGCACTCGCTATCAATATTTTAAACACGTTCCAAACTTTTGCCTTATTCAGACTCAGAGACAACGAACGACAGAGTGTGCCACAGGGAGCGACAGGGGTGGAGCTGATTCAGGCAACAAAAACGGAAGTTCACACGGAAATATATAGAGGAAAGATATGTATATAAAAGCCAAAATGAGAAAACGACATCAAAAATACTAAAAAAAAAAAAATAAAAAAAATATTAAATAAAATATAATAAAATAAAACTATTAAAAAAAATATTTGAGCATAATGTTTATAACAAAAAAAAAAAGAAATTCAATAGAATGATTCATAAAAAGCAACAACAATAAATGGTAAAAATATGTAAAAGAACGAAAGAATTCTTTATTTCAATAGAAAATACTTATGTACATTGATTGACTATGAGTTACCCTACATACACAATGGAAGCACCCCAAATTTGGTTGGCTTTTCCAGCTGAAATATAATATGGATCAATATGGCAAAGAGAACTATTTATATATGACGAAATAGTCAATGATATGGCAATGTCAGATCGAAAGAATTTAGGGAATGTGTTCAATCCAATGAGCTGATTGTTGTCAAGCCAAGGGATTCCATATGAGATATGGAACTAGAGGGAGATGCGCCAAGACGACAAAGCATTGTCAACTAACATTTGGCATAAGGCCACAAGGCAAGACAATATTTTTGTATCCACTCAAGGAGAAATCATACAGATTATATAGTCAGCCACTGGGATGAGATGGGGTAGGTGTAAGGGGCTAAAAATTGATGCTGCTGCTGCTGTGGCTAGCAATGACATATCAATAAATTTAACACGCATCCGATTAATGTGCGTGGCTGGTCATGGCTATGTTACCAATACAAATACTATACTTCTATATAGATAGATGCGACTGGGCAATGTCTAGACTCCAATAGTGATAATGAATATGTTGCTGATGTTCCTCATGCTAATGATGTTGCTGATGACGAAGACAACAACGACAAACTTGAGAATGAACTTATCTGCAAATAGTTTTGGGTTGTTGTATGGCAAGCAGATGGCTTTGAAAATCATACTTCTATTCGTAATGTGGGCACTTGATTTATGTTCTATCCCACTGCTAATGTTGGTGTTGCTTTTAGTGTTGCTTTTGGTGCTGATGTTGGTGCTGGGCATGTGCCTCTAAGCAGCTACTCAATCTGGATTGTACAAAAAAAAATTTCACCCAAGTGATCTAATAAAGCTTAAGAAATTGCAGCACGAACATGAACTCGATAATTAACTTCAAAACGCGACTGCATGCAAAAGATACAAATGCACAGATACTGATTGACAGATACGTATACACACATACATACATGCATACTAACGAACATAGATACAAAGATACATATACAGATACATTGGTGCAAACAGTGAGCCAATTGCTGCTTGATTGTCGAGCGTGGCAATTTAATGCAAAAGCCATCAATTAACCCGCTTTCCAAGTGGCAACTAAAGCAGCACAACAACAGCAACAGCATCAGCAGCTATAACAGCGGCACCAACAGATGCAAAAGTATCTTAGATAAGTTGGCAATGAACCGCATTGCATTGAACGGTTAAGCAGCCATCAACAAGATGCAACGATTTGCACGTAGTTCCGTTAGCTAATTGGCCTATAACTGCATACCTCCAACACCATCCCACTGCGATACTCAATCCCCTCGATGGACAATGAACAACCATAAGTTGCCATCCCCCGCAGGCAGTGACTTAGGAAGCAAAATGACGGAAATGAGGAAATGAGGACTGGTCAATGCTCAGGACGCTTTCATTCTTTCTCTATCTCCCATCTCTCTCGTTCTCTCTCTCTCTCTCTCTTTCAATGTTATTCTTTCAGTATATACATAATTAATTAATTATGTTTTCCATTGTAAATCATAACAATTAATGTTACTTTAAATGCGCACTTCAACCTCATAGCGAATGTCGCATGTGAGTGGGAAATTGTTTGCAGCAGCTGGCGTCAGTATGTCGGACATGGACATGGACATGGGACATGGTCAATAGTGACTACTAAAAAAATACAAAATAAATGATGAATACAAATAACAACATCAACATCAACATCAAAAGGCAATTATGCGCCTAGAGTGGGCGGCAGGGCGTGTAGATGGGTTAAGAAAAACAACAAGACTAAATATGTTAATAAGAATACAACAAGGAAATTGCGTGAAAGGGGGACTATTAAAGGAACGATAGGAAGGGAGTGGGGTATGCCAACAGCAAGAAAAATTCGCACGAGAATGGAAATGAAAATGGCATGAAAACGCTTTTGTTTCGCTCTCTGCCCTTCTACATTTAACAAGAACAGAGGAGACAATAAGAAGTACTAAACAAAACTTAACTCGGGACAGATTGTCTAGGAAGGAAATAAAAGGAAAAAGGGAAAGACCTGGATGGAGTACCAAGCTAGAGGAAGTTAAAGAGAAAGACGCATGTCTTGACATTGACTTAAAACAGCTTAAAGCTGCGAAATATCTTAAAACATTTTATTTGTTACATAAAGATATCCTTTCTGTATTCACTCTCAGGAAAATCCTTTCGGAAGTATATGCTACTAACTAACTCTCTGAGAAATTACTGTCAGACCATTAGAGACTTAAGAGATTCAATACTAAACAGTAAAACAGTAGCTGAGAATGTTGAAATCGGGTGAAAAATATTTCAAGCTCCTCCATCAGCAGAGTGAAATCTATCAAGGATATGGAATTTGACACCGCAGAAATCAATAACAACTTATTTAGTCCATTGAAAAAAATACTTTAACTAGCACTTTGTAATTATAGATCAAGTTCTAGTGTAAGGTCAGAATAACCCTTGCACGATAGAAAGTAACAATTTCCCAATAACTCATAAGTAAATTTGTATGCTAAGAGATTGGGAGATTGCCTAGTTGGTTGGATTGAGTTGGATTGAGTTGGATTGGTAATTGGGTTGGATTGTTGGTTGGCTGTTGTGACTTTCATTTGCTGGGAAAATCGCGGCTGAAAACACAAATCGCCCATTAATGGGTTCAATACCTGCGAAATGTGCAAATGGCTCCCCCCCCCCTCCCCTCCCCTCCCCTCCCTCCATCCAACCACACTGACCATTTGTTTGAATATACATCTAGAGAGTAAGGGAAAGGGGACTGAGTTTATACTATGTCTGTGACTTTGTTAGACATTCGCTTGGCGCACATTGAACCGATATTGAAGTTGGCTCGCTTGGTTGCTCCGATGGCTACTTGGACTAGCGGACGAATGCTAGGTTGCCGCCGGCGTCACTATTGCCTCGTCCGATTATCACATTTCGCTGGCGACCTGGCAGCAACTGGCGTTCATAAGCACATTAGCACCGCTGGCGCTCGTCGTCGACCCACCGGCAACCCATCCATATTCACATACAAATATCTATATATACATATACTATATCTATTCATATGCAGCCTATCTATCTATCTATCTATACACCCAACTATCGGTTATGGCCAGTGTGCGATCCATATTTATTTGAAGCTAACCATTCACCATACCAACTATTTTTAGTTTGTTGCTTGCTTTGACTGATCCGCCTCTTGCACGGCGCCTTGGCTACACACACTTCCCCCATCAGCCCCCCTTCTTATATATAATATATATATATAATATATATATAAATAAATATATATAGTTATATATGTAGTAGCTGTGGCGTGGTAATTATTCGCGCTCAGCTGACTGCGCGAGTCTGCAAAGCGTAACTTGTAACTTGTAGATACATTCACGTATCTCTATCTTGAGGCACGCATCTACATATGGAAAGTCAGCCCAGTGGATATGGATGTGGATGTAGATGTGGATATGGATGTGGATGTGGATGATGCCCCACTGTGGCCAAGAGTTAATCACCGTTGCCATTTAGCTGAGTGATGTTGTTGTTGCTGTTGTTGTCGCTGTTGTTGCTTTTGTTGTTGTTAGTGGCGCTCGCATAGTTTACATTTTATAAGTTAATTGAGTTAACTGTGAAACGCTGCTGACGTCGACGCGGAGCTCAGCGTCTATTTCTTCTTCTACTTCTTTTTTTCTGCCTCTTCTTTCTTTCTCTATGCTGCGCTCATTTGCTAATGCAAATTTGATGAATATCAGCGCAAAGATCGCAATTGTATCTGTAAGTTGCAATACGCGTATCTGCAAATTGCCCAACAAAACATATGTACAGATACAAATATATTTATATATATATACAGTATAAATCATTTTATGGTCAACAACATGGGAGCTGAGCAGTGAGGCGTGGCAATTTGAAACATATATGCATAAGCATATATATAAATATTTCAAGGAATCCCTCTCAGTATGTTCGTATACCCTGTAAATATTCAAGTATTTTTGTTTGCTGCATAGCCAAGGGCATATGTTTATATACATATAGAAAAAATATATATAGTCCAACTCAAAATCAGCCAAACATATCAACCTTGGAATAGGTTTAAGCAAAATATATATATATATATATCTGTTCTGGTATTGAAATTAAGATCTTACAATTGAACCTCAGAGAAATCTTGAGTAAAATTTAAAATATAAAATTTATATATAGAATACTGCTTAAAACGCATATAAAGCACTGCCTTAAACGATTTTAAATTCTGTTCGCTAAAATATAAAATTTCACTTTCATTTATTGTAGAGTATTTTGTTAGCCATAAGAGAGTTGGTTTTGTGGCTACTTTTGGTTTCATTTTGCTTTGTTTTAATTAAAAATGCTTTAAATTTATTTTGATTGCTTTTGTTGCTTTTGTTTTTGTTTTTTTTTTTTTGTTTTCTGTGTTTTCTATGTTTGCCGTATGATTGTTGATATAAACTAAATTGGCTGTAAAGCTGCATAATTCGTTTTGCGGTTAAACACATTTAAAAATATGTTGAAATTTTGTGAGTGTTATTTTTACTAATTGCTAAGAATATTTTATTTCATTTCATTTTACATATTTGCACTTTATATTTTTGTTTTATTTCTTTTATTTAATTTTTTTAGTTGCTTTTTGTTTTTTTTTTTAACAACTCTGAAATATTTTCTATGCGTTTTGGTTTTTAATAGTCACAAAGTTAATGGCCCGAAATAAATGAAACACTCGTAACTTTGGTAAAAGTGGAAACATTTTAAACAAAATCAGTTAGAAATCAAAATTGAAAGTTATTCACCAACAAAACATTATAAACTCCAAAATGTTTAAACACGAAACTAAAATATATATATACATTTCGTATATATATAATTATATATATTGTGCATATTATTTACACTAATTGAAATTCTAGTTGTAAATCCGTCTGATTCATGTGTGTTTTGTTGATTAATCAATATAGCATATAATAAATAAATATAACAAACAAAAATATATAAAAATTCTTTTCAATTTTGAATTAAATATGCTATGTGATCAATATAACAAACTGGTTATACGCATTAAGTTAAAAATTAAATTGAATTTAATATATAACTTAATTATTTATTTAAGCAGAAATCAATGCATTGCTACAGACGAAATTAAGATATATATTTTAAATGTCCTTAAGGATGCAACTAACGACGAACTGATATTGATTATAAATATTTATAGATTTTTTACATAAAAAAAACAATTAGTCAATTAATTAGAAAATCTGTAAACAAACATTGTTTGTTCAAAAAAAAAATGCTTAATAAAAATTTGTAATATATATCTTAATATATAAACAAGAAAACAGTTGGTTCTTTACATATAAATAAATATTTATATATATTTATATATACATTTATTGCATACATATATAAAGATATATGTTACATATTGATATATTGCTCTATCTAATGTTTAACATGATTTATTATATATATATATTTTATATATAACAAATTGAATTGATTTAAATAATCTGTTGATTGGCTTATTAGTTATGCCTTATTATACATTAATTTAACAGTTGATTAGGGTATCTAATTTTTGTTTATCAGATCATATCGTATCGTATCGTATCGTATCGTATTGTACCGTAACGAAGCAATCCAGTCATCACATGATATCTTTATATTTAGTAGAAATTAGATAACAATAAACAAATATGTATAGAAATCACTCACGAGACAAGACTTGGCAACACATATTAACATGGTTATGGACTAGTGTAGCTCTACACTAGACTGCGAGTTGCTACAGGTCATAAATAAATTTGCATTGCCATATCATATTACAGTAAAAATAGGCTACAAAAAAAACTAAATAAGTTCAGTTTTTATCAGCATAACAAAAACAAAAAACAAAGGTTGCAATAAAAAAGTTTTGCGTTAAAAGTTTTTTTTTCATTTGAAATTTTTGTGTATTTTTTTTAGGTATAAATTTTGAATATGATTTTTATTTTTATATTCTATATAAAGACATATAACATTTTTAGTTGTTTATGTTTTATTTCATTATTTGTTTATTTATTTTTAATTTATTTATTTTATGTCGACCAATAATTGTTGCTTGGATACAAATTAAAATATTTAAGAAAAATATATATAAATATATTTAAGTTTTAGATTAAAAACTTCAAATTTATATTTTAAATATTAAATATTAATTATGGGAATATTGAAAATTCATAAAATTGACAGCTTATAGAATGATTGAAAATTTGTTATATATTTTTTTAATATTTATTTTATATTGATATATATATTTTTATTTAAGTTTCTTCCTATGATAAAATCATTGATAGTTTAGTGCATTGAAAGTGTTATGGCATATATTGGCTATAGAGCATATGTATCATTATAACCACTAACCACTGTATGTCATATCATATCAATAGAGCTTTGAGGTCTAGTGTGCGTAATAGTTGTCAACAGTCAACAGCAATGTTGTGACGTCAAATGCTTTGAGTTGAGGGATTTGGATAAAGATTTTGGCTTGGAGTTGGACTTGGACTGTGGCCCCGGATAGTTGTTGTAGTAATAGTAGTAATAATGGTGAGTGTATTCAATGTATTCAATTTAGGTGCTGTTGATGGTGGGGAGGGGTTTTGCCCACGCGTGGCTTGTGCCGTGGGAAATAACTCGTTTCTTTGAATCGATAAGTCGGATGCGGATTTCAGGTGGCCGCTGCGACGGCGCATTGCGTGGGACTGACTCACCCGTTCCAGTTCTCTATGTATATATATAAATATATGTATATATATGTTTACTTGTTTGTTTGCATAGATATAAATACAAGTATATATATATATATATATAGTATATATAGTCATATAGTCACGGCCCTGACTTGGGTTCCGTTTCACTTTTCAAAATGTTTTTCGACAGGTTTTTGTTTAGTTTTTGCCGTTTTGTTGGCCTCTGAAAATTTCAACTATTTTTGTCGGCTATCGCAATGCAGTTTAATGTCATTTCACACATTGAACATAGACAAATTTTGCATTGCAAAAGCAAACCCCTTAATCCCTACCTACCCCTACTACGCTCATATGTGTGCATGTCTTCGTGTCTGTGTGTATGTCTGTGTTTATCTTGTTGCGTCTCTAGACAGTTACACCCACAGTTTCACCTCATTTACTAGTCTTTTGTTTTAGTTGAACGCATGAAATATCCAAAGGTGGCTATCGATGAATGAACATTACAGCATGTGCGGTAGGCTTAAGCGGCTTAGTCAGCATTGGAAGCGAGGGGAAGTGCTGAAGGTGAAGATGCAACGGGGATTTCTTTGCGATAAGCAATGACTGTGCGGAGTTCCCTTGGCATTCTCTGTATATATATAATATGCAGATATATATGTATATATGTATATATATGTATGCATATGTGTGTTGATTCTTGTGATTCACAGCTCACACTAGTAGTAGTTCACATTTGCAAATTGCGCTGGTTAGGCATTCTTGCTGCCGCTACCGCTGTGGCTGCCTCTGCCGCTGTGTCAGTCGACGCAGCAACGTTGGTGTCGTAATTTGCCGCTTGCTTTGTGTGAAATATTCACGTGCAGACGACTACAGTGACTTCTTCTATTGCAACCTAAGTATAATTTGTAAGTGTGTGTGTGTGTGTGTGTGTGTGTGTGTGTGTGTGTGTGTGTGTATGTGTGTGTGAGTGTATGTGTGCGTGTCTATATCTTTCTATATATCTGTTAGATACATTTACACTGCTAGCGTACAAAAAAAGAGAGAAAGAAAAAAAAGAGAGCAAAAGAAAAAACACTTTTCCTGCTTGGCATTTTTACCCACATTTATTTTCCTTGCATTTCCGCTGTTTGCCAGTTGACGTCTTAGACCCCATTATACTCCCCGTTGCCCCCTATCCATCAATGCTCCTGTCGGCAGCGATAAGCACCTTACAAAAAAAAAAATAAAAAAAAAATAAATGTTACCGTTTTTGGGTTCTACGTACATTGTGCGAGTGTATTCTAAGTTGCTTTCGCTCTTTACTTTTGGCATAAACATTTCCTTAACTTTTATCTAATTCAACAAACTGCAACAACAATGGCAACAACAATGGCAACAACAACAACAAAAGCAACATCAAGGAACTGCAACAACAAGAAGCAGAAGATGAAGAAGAAGAAGAACTTGCACCATTTTCAAAAGATTCCCAAGACATTTCCACATATTTCAAGCCCATTGTTGTTGGCCTCAGCTGCTGCTACTGCTGCTGTTTGTGGTGCTTCTTCTTCATCATCATCATCATCATCATCATCATCATCGTCATCATCATCTTCTTTTTCGCGCTTTTGTTTCTCTTTTCTTGCATTTTCAACGTGTTTCAACTTGTTAGATATTCAACTTTTCACATCGTTTTTCTTCTTCTACTGCTGCTGCTGCTGCTGCTGCCAGTGTTGCTGGTGCTTCTTCTTTCTTATCTCTTCATTCATTCATTCATTCGTTATTTATTTTTATTTTTTATTTTTGCGTCCCTTTTTTTCGCATCGTCTTCACCTCACTCCAATTTGCCCCCCAAAGCCCAACACTTCGTGCCACCAGCCGTGTCGTTTTCGTCTTTGATTTGGCTTTGTGCAACGCGCCTTTTGTTTTTCCACTAGTTTTTCCATCGGTTACTTGGATTGAATGTTGTCGAGACTTGGGGGCGACTCTATGTTGAAATGGAATCTTATGCAAGAGTTTCTGTTTTTTTTTTCTCTTCTTCAATTTGTTTTATTTTTCATGGAGTAAGGGAAAGGTGGTACGGGGTGTGGAGGATGAAAATTTATTAAATTTCTGAAGCATAAAGTGCAATAATTTATTAGCCTTTGATGCCGTGTTGAGAACAAAGACTGAAACTAAACTCTTTCTAAACACTCGACCGACACCCACGAAGTTGCGTTAGTGGCAACAAACAGAGAGGGGAGTGAGCAGCTGACTGATTGAGAGGGGGCATAAGTTCAAGTAAAACTTTATACAAACACAAAAAAATTAAAACAAAATAGAGAAGAGAAAAAACCTTTTGAGAAATGATTCCCTGATAAAAACTCTTTAAGTCAAAGTGCCAAACTATGCAAATTAGTTAGATTAAAAGTATTCTAAACTATTTCTAAAGGCTCATTAAAATACGCCTATATATCGTATATATATAGTGTGTATAATACATATATATATATGTACATATATATATATACGTTTAGCTTTAACCCATTCAAGATTCTACTCTTACAATATTTTTCTTTTTCAAAATTGTTTAAATATTTTGGTTCAATTTTTGTTACCATCTGCAATGCTTCAATATAAACGACAAACTTGACATAATTATACCTATTTATATATACATATATATTAATATTTACATATATAAATATAGAAATATATATTTTTTTTGTATTTAATGTGCAATTCATACAAATTTTTTTTAATATTTATTTTTAAGCAAACGCAATAACTTTTATGGTTTTATTTTTCAACTTTTTTTTTTGCTCTTTTCGGTTTTTTTTTATATTTTGCATTTGATATTTATAAGCACACTTTTCAGCTTCAACATCGCTCTATCTCTCTATCTATCTGCATACCCCTTCGTTACCACTCCCCTTATCAACTCTTGGCAAGTGTAGAAAAAGGCCGTGGAAATTCAAGGCAAAGCGTCGATCAACGTCGTCGTGTGGCGTCTCCCATTATATGCTAACGCTACCTCTGTCCCTTATCCACCACATTTCCACTGATCTGTCCAATTGTCCAACCGTCTGTCTGTCCATCAGTCTGTCTGTCTGTGTGTCTGATTGTCTGTTTCTACTTCTGATGTCATGGGTGCTTATAAGCATGATATATGGCTTATTGTAGTTGTAGTTTCTTTGGCTGCCGTCGCACGCAAAATTTGCATGCAGTTTTAGTCGACAAACACAAATAAAAATGAAAAACATAAAAAATATATGAAAAAATACAACAAAAAAGGTAAAAATATATTAAAAAAAATAATAAAAGAACAACCGCTAAGCCAGTAAAATACAGGCGCTGGCCACGCCCACGTGCACAAAGGTAGTAAACCTTGCGAATGAATGAAATGAATGATTAATAAAGCACATATAAAGAATGAATCAAATGGACTATGTATATACCCTTTTAATAACTAAAAGTAACACAAAGTTTATTGATACTTACAAATTATCGATTGTTATCGATAAATCTACTAATTGTGGGAAAGCTTCGGACATCGCTTAAAACAAATTTAATATATTTTATATAAAGCTAAATCGATCGAATTGAACTAATATAATTATATGTATAGTAATCTCAGTCTGGCTTCCCCATTTTCTGTTGCTATCTCTCTGCTAATTTTCTTTATTTCATAGACTTATTTGTTATACCCTTCTTTAACGGAAGGGTATCATAAAACACTTACAACAACATCCATTTAATAAAACACGTAAAACGGCAGCGAGTAAATAAAATACTTTAGTGAATGAATAAATAAATCAATAAACAAAAATGTAAACAAATTAAACAGTAAAACAAAGCCAAAAAAAAAAACGAATACAAAAAAAATATTATAAAAAAAGAAGCAAATTATAAAAAAAAAAAAGCGCAAAATTTTTATTGTATTTGAATTAAGTTTTCAGTTATTGTTGGGCGATGATTATTATTAAAATCATCTACAAATTGAATTCTGGGTGTGGACAGATGTATATAAATAAACATATAGTATATATTTACATATAGAATATAAGGAATATAGTATATATAGTATATATAGATATATATATATATATTTAAATATACTATATATTTATTTATCTAAGAAATATTTAGTATATTCAAGTTAAAATTCAAGTTTATAATGCAAAAACACAAAGCGATTTACATTGAGGAAAACAGATGCGAAGGGATACATGGACCATTGACTATCTCCTCAATTCTATATATCTCTATGGTAGAAAAGATCAAGAATAAATTCAAATTTTATCTGAAGTATATTTCTACAAAAAAAGAAATATATAAATGAAAATTGGCAGCAAGAAAAAATTAAATTAAAAATAAAAGTATAGAAATATTTTTATACAGTTTAACTTATAGACATTATTCCTATTCTATATAAATTTATATTTTAATATATATAAATTTTAATAATCCTTTTTTATATAAAATTAATTTATAAAAATATATGTAATATATAATTAAATGAATGATTTATATAAAATTTATTTTATTCATATATAATTTTAAATAATTCTTTCTTGAAAGAACTGATTTAAATAAAATTAATTTTATTTATTTAAATGCTAAAAGCTACAAAGATACTGCTGTGCATTTTGTGGTTAATTTACTTCGTGTTTTAATTAATATTCACTTTTATATATTATAATATTAATAGTATTTTTAATCTTTTTTTTTATTTATTTTTATAAACTAAATTTTGATATTAAAACTAAAACCAAAAATGCAGTAAAATTTAGATATTTAAAAACAATAAATAAAACTGTGTGAATGATTAGTTTTTGACTGTTGGCTTAGGGATCTTGTCTAGCTTCGATTTTATCTGCGAGGTCTTGCAACAAATTTTTGGGCACCGTTGCGTGCGGCAACCCACACAGACAAATAGTTCAAGAAATTCGATAAATTAGTATTCAAAGCCCCATTCAGAGGCAGCCTCCATCAAAGTCGTCGCCATTCGGTTGCTCTGTCGTTCAGTCGTTAAGTTGTACAGTCGTTCAGTCGTTCAGTCGGACGATCGGTCCTTCCTACACAGAAAATATTTTTGTGCGGTTAACAGCATAATTTTTTTTTTTTTCGTTTTGTGTTTTATTTTTTTTTTTTTGGATAGAAAAATTCAAATTTTGGCTACCGACGAGAGTTGAATGAATCAAAACAAAAGCAAAACAAAAAAAAAATTTCGAAAAATCAAACATCAAAATAAAACTAAAAGAAAACAATAACAAAAATAAAAAAAAAAACACACACACAAAACAAAACAAAAGCCCAAAATCAAAGCAAATTTAGTCCAATGGAAATGGCAATGTGAACAGAAGTTGGCAAGTAGCACTTGGTTGCCCAGATATAAAGATTCAAAGATATAAAACTGATTATCTACTCAAAATTGGAGCAACCCACATTTATATGATCGTAAAGTCCAATGTTTAAGCTCCCATCTCTGATTTTTTTTGTTTTTTTTTTTGTTTTTTTTTTGTCAATCTGAGATTGTATCGAAGTTTTATTGCTCCACAGCATACAACGAGATGTGTACAAGTACTTGAAAATGAGGGGTAGCTGCTCCAAGATGTGGCAATCTTTTGCTGCATAACAATTCCATTCATAAAATGCCCTTTTTGTTTTATTTTGCAACAGCAGCAGCAGCTGCTCCAAAAAGATACACGCAAAACAAACACATCACAAACAGGCGTCACAATTTACATTGCGTATACGCAATGTGCCACAAAGGATATGCGTACAAAGATAAAGCCACACACACAAACACACACACATACACACGCACAGACACACGCACAGACACGCACACATTTATACAAAGAACATGCGTTTTTTATTTTTTGTATTTTTCTTCTGATTGTTGCACACAAGTTGACAATGCACCAGATGTTTTTCTCTGTCTTGTTTACACTCAAAGAAATAATCTATAAACAAATCAATATTTGTATACTTTAATAACCATTAGTTATGTCTATAATTTATTGCACTGCTGTCAAGGTAATAGATCCAAATAATATATATATTCCTATACGAACTGTAAACTGATCTAGTTCTATATATATTCATACCTAGAATTTGATGTTATATTTGCTATTGGTTAAATTTAACTGATTCACAGTTATATATAATATATATAGTATGCTATATAAGAAGATTGAAGATTAGCTTTAAAAATGAGACACTTATGCTGGAGCATGCCTATGATCAGCTGAGCAAGACACACTTAACCTGAACATATATAAATATATAAAAAATTATGTTCTTTATATTGTATTAAATATGAAATGCCGCTAACAATGGCTATGAATAGAATTCTAGATATATAAATCGAAAATATAAATAAATATAGGTATATAGATTAAAAACCTAATAGCTATATTTGTATATGTAGATATTTATATATGTTCTTGATCAGTCTAAGTATATGCTGAGCTAAGTAAGTCAGCCGTTTGTTATATCATATTTTCGATTTCTAATATTTAATTTATATATCTTTGGTTTGATATAGACAGTTGTTTAGTGACGACAGATCCATTTTCAGTATATTATCTAGATGCAGAATAGAATACAGTTTGTTTGCATGATTTTTTTCAGTGTAACTTTCAGCTAAGGCTACTCGTAGTTACTTGGCTTTTACTTGCTGTGTGCTGCAGATGGATCTGTGTGCACTGCACTATCATTTCGTGTATTTGCATATGTGGTGAGTATTGTGTCTGTGTGTGTGTGTGTGTGTGTGTGTGTTTGTCCACTCACCAATGATGATAATGATGTCAATTTACTGCTCTTTGCTTACTGCAGCTGCATTTGGCAGTACAAGGAGTGCAGCTTTTAGCCAGATCTGATGAACGAGTCTTGTTTCAACACTGCCAAAGGAATCTTTAACATATTTGTAGGCGTTTAGCCTGCAGCTCGTTCTTGTCCTTTTGATATCCTTTTTTTTAGTTTTTTATTATGTTTGTCCTAAGGCCTAAGTTGTTAGCCGTCGCGTTTGCCGTTAACTGTTTATGGCCGTTGCCCGCTAACCGTTTACAGTTACTGTTACCGTTGCCGTTACCGTTGCCGTTGCTGTTGCCGCTGCTATTGCCGCTGCTGTTACCGTGGCCGTTGTCGTTGCCCGTTGTCGTTGCAAAGTGCCGTTCACTACTGAGCTCGTTTTTTATGCGCTCCGATACTTTTATAGATTCGCAATGTGCCTGCCTCGAGGCCTTGCCCCAGGACGGTGAGGGCTGGTGCAGGGGTATGAGGGTGGAGACGTTTGCGTTTCGGTTAGCAGGGTGGCAGCAGGCGGCCCAGTGTATACGGTAAAGACTATAGGTCTTTGGTAGTTTTTACTGTTGCCGTGTTCACTTGCCACAATTTGCAGCACTTGCCACGTTCTCTCTCTATGTCTATGTGTGTTGTGTGTGCGTGTGTGTGTGTGTGTGTGTGTGGGTTGCACCCCTTTTAGCCGGCCGGCTAGCTAGCTAGCCAACAAATGTTAACAACCAACCACCCAAAAAAAAAATATATATATACCTCCCATTTCCCTTTGGCAAACCCTTACACTGCCCCCTCGCAAACTGCCCTCCACCTGTGTCCACCTGCTGACGAACTTGTTCGAAGAGGTTTGAAGCACGTTGCCAAGTTTTCTGATGTTTTGGCTAACAAAACAAAACAAAACGGTAAATGCAAAAAGAGAGCAATAGAGAGAGAGAGAGAGAGAGAGAGAGAATAAGAAAGCAAGAGAATCATAGAGGGAGAAGGAAAGAGATATGGTCAGTCAGGAGCAAGTGAGCCAGAAGCCGGTTTCAGTGGCAGGTGCAGCTGTGTCCAGCTTTTGTGCATGAACTGAGGCTAAGCTGCGCTGACCTGATGATGAGCAGCAGCCGCAACAGCAGCAACAACAACAACAACAACAACAGCAACAGCAACAACCGCTGTTGACGCTGCCTGACAATTAACGAGTCTCATTACTCAGAGGCGTGCAGCTGACGCCTGCCAATCTTTCCCCTAGCCTCCACTATGCCCCGCTATGCGCGTCTGCTCGTCTTTCCCCATACCCCCTATTAAAGATACCCCGCTTAAGTGATCTGTCTGCTTTGACGGCTGTGGCATGCATTGAGGTCAGACGTTTGCCACTCATTTGACGATTAATAACAATAATCAGCATCCGCATAATCATCATGAACATCATGATCATGATCATAATCGGCATTATTGGATTGGATTTAAAGCGAACACACAATAGAAAGACGAAATTCTGTCGCTTTCCCAGGCTTGTTAGGCAGCTGCCTATAAGAATTTTCCAAGCGCCACCATAAAAGAAAAGCAGTAAGGAAAAACCTTCAATTCATCAAGTAATTTTTGCGGCTTTTGCATTGTGTTCCACCAGAGGCAACTTCAGCCTCAACCTCACCCTCACCCTCACCCTCACCCTTACCCTTACCCTTACCCTTACCCTTACTCTTGTCGTCGCCCTTAGCATCACCCTCAACAACATTAGCTAATAAAGAGGGTTTCTAACGTTTATACCCTTAACCTACAGCGCCTCCCCCACACCACTGTTCACACTCCTTCCTCCTACTCTTTACTGCCTTCACTTAATATACTATCAATCTACTCATAAGCAATGCTTATTGCCACTTAATTCTGCACTCTTTAAATCAAATCTATTGAAAGCGTTTTTCGCCTTTGGCCAACAACAAAAGGCAACAACTGCTGCCGCCCGGCTGGTCGTTGGGCGCGCCCCCTTAGGGCCCTCATCAACTGTCAGCGACAGGCTGGCTGGGCAGGGGGTCGGGGATTCGGGGTTCGGGGTAAATACGTAATCTTTTATGAAGTTGATGCGCCACAACTCAACAATTGTTATTGTGCTTGCTGTTGTTTGTTGTGTGTTGCTGGCTGGTGGTCTAAGACATATTAAGAGAAAAGAGAGAGTAAGAGACAGAGGAGCAGCGAAATAGGGAGCAAAACATATCAGAAATTGTTAACCATTATGTTAACAAGACGCTGAAAGATTTCGCTCTTTGATAACCCACATAAATGAGTAACTAAAAATCAATTTCATTCATTCAATATCTCAATATATTGAGCTGCAATCTAACAGATACAATTTTGACAACCAACCAATAACAAGGTCACAAGGTCAAAACAGAAAACTGAAATCAAATGAAATACATAGCAAAAGCATTTATAACTGTTATATGATATTACATAACATTTTGCCTGTAGCAATGTACAGTGAAAACTCTCCCAACGAACACACAAATGAAGTTTGTTTTCCACTAAAGTAGAATATAAAGTTATTACAGGATATTATATAGATGGATAAAACCAAATTAGCAGCTAATTTGTGCAACTATTTTCTGCATTAAATTGCAAATGTAATAAAAAAAAATAACTGTTTTTGTCTCAACTTTCAACAAACAATTTTGTGGTTACAGAGAAACAGCTGTTAACTGCCATTAACTTGCCACAAAATAGAGATGACAATAAAGATCAGAGATACACATTGATGTCAAGATATATACATATATATATATATATAAATCTATATATATACGTATATATATGTTGATGTAGCCAAGTTTCGTAGCGTCTTTGGCATTTGTCACCAAACTGTTGGCCATAAAAACAAATCTACCAAAAAGACAATTATCAATTTTTAGTTCCCACAATTTGCCGCTTACTTTTAATTCCCATTTGCAGAAAATAAAAAAAAAACCATTTAAATACGAAAAGAAAAAGAGAAAAAGAAAACAAATTGATGATAGAAAATACAACAAAAAAAAAATTAGAAAATGAAATACCCTGTAAATTTGATGTCCTAAAACGGAATGACAAACGATCATATAATTTAGAAATATTTATATCAAAAATCAAAGATTTAAGTATATATAAAATGAAAATGTATATAATAATAAGCTATAAATTCATTTAGATACAAATGCAGAACAAGAATATATATGTATAAATATATATAAACTGAAGTATATACCCTTAGCTATTAAAGATAATGGTTATAGGGTAACTGAACGACAAACAAACAAAAAAAAAATCGGATGCGATTTATGCAAAATGCGTTTATATTGTGTGGGAGGCAAAGGAAATGGATGAGAGCTAAAGGGCAAGGGAGGAGCAGTGTGGCAAAATAGAAATGGGGCGGCGGGTGTAGGGGAGTAGGGAAAGCGATTAGGCGATTTGACGCACAATGAAAAGAAGCAATAAAAATGGATTACGTGCTGGCTGCCAAAATGGAGTAAAATGATAGATGATGGCAAGGGATAGGGATGCGGGGGGACGGTATGGTTGGTAGGGGCTGCTGGCTGATGATTGCAAATCGAAACAGATGTGCGACAAGAAAACAACAACAGCAACAACAAACGTACAGGAGATGCGAAATGAGATACGAGCTGCGAGATACATTTACAGTTGTTGTTGCTGTTTGTGTTGTTGTTGTTTGCGTTGCTCGTGCCACACGGACTGAACAGACGGGCAGAAAAGTAACTGTGCCAAACTGCGGTGCATATCCTGGCTGAAGGAGCCTTTCGCAAGCGGAAAGGTGCTTGCCACAGGGAACGGGAATTGTTGCAAGGATTTTTATATATATATATATATATATTTTTTCTCCATTCCTTTTGCCAAAAACTGGTTGGCCAAGAAGTGCGACGCACTCGTTCACCTGCCGAATGTTTTAATTTTTGGTTAAGCTGCTGGTTGTTGCTGCTGTTGTTGTTGCCCCTGCCACATGCCGCATGACTCAAATTACGCTTCCTTTTTTGGGCGCCCTGCTTATAACAATTATGATGCCTTCTACCCCCATTCTACTTTCTGGCCACAACGTTGTCTGCTTCCGCTCTAAAAAGTGTGCGAGAAATCAAGAGGATATATATATATATAGATAGCGAGAGAGAGCGAGAGAGAGCAAGAGAGAGATAGTGATAGTGTGAGTCAGAAAGAGAGAGAAGACAGGAGTCCCGACCACGACAACAGCCACACGCTGCCGCAGGACGACACAGCTGCAAATATCAGCAATGTCAACTTAGGTTTTATGCTCCACGTTGCCTCTGCCACTGCCACTGTTTAACAGCGCGCTGCACGTTGAGCATACAAAGCAGTGGCAGTAGCAGTGGCATAAGCAGTGACTGTGGCAGTGGCAGCAATAGTGATATCAGCTATAACAGAAATAACGAAAAACGGAAAGTGCTCGTAGTATATTTATTGGGAAATGCACAAAGAAAGATACTAAAGGAAGAAGGAATAAGGAAGAAGGAAGAGGTGCAACTAAAGTTAATGTAAACCTGCAACTGAAGTCCATGCCAGAAGGCGAAGTAAATGGTGTGGTAACGGAGGTAACAGAGGTAACGGAGGTACTGCGTCGGCTGGGCATGGAATGCGATGCCTGGCGCATAACAATGCGATCTGCCCCAATGTTTTACAAGTATCTGACAGATACGCCAAGGCATCTAGAGGCGAGTCTTTTGCTGCCTCTGCCGGTGCCAGTGCCATTGCCACTGCCACCGCCTCTGCCGTTGCCGCTGCTTCTGTGGGATACCAAAGCAGTTGAAGTGTAGCTCGCGACAGTTGCAGCAGCTACAAATTGGCCGATTCTCTGTTAGCCCTGTGTATTTTTGAGTGTGTATGTGTGTGTATATGTGTGTATGTGTGTCTTGGTCAACAAGCGTCAACCGCTTGGCCAAAACTCAAAACACAAGACTGAAATAAAAACAACAAAAAAACAGGCAAAACAAAAAAAAAAACAAAGTTCTTTTGGTCAAAGTAACATCTGTTCGAACATGTTCGACGGGCATTGCAATGCGCTCTTATATACGCAAGACAACCGTTGAGCAGAGCAGCAACAGCAGCTGTGCGAACCACGAACATGTTGCGTGCTGTGTGTATAAGAGAGTGATAAATTCGAAGAGTGCGCAGCGTGCGAACAAGTTGCGTAGAAGAGCGCACCGAAATGGTTCGATGGAATTTCATGATCGCACTCAATAATTCAATTCACAAATACAATAACATATACATATATACCTGGCTTCATGCTGTTGCCTGCATAACTGTAAATAGCAATAGGAAACCAAGAGTAAACCCTTTTTATATGCAGTACTATATGGAAACCCTATTTAAATCCCTATTTTGTGCGTATAGCAAATAAAAAAAAAAATCAAAAATTTAACTTAAATTTTCTTCATTGCTTTTGCTTCACCTGGCTGAAACCTATTATTTTGTCTATTACCTTATTCTCCTCTCACTTCTAACCACAAAACCCTATTGAAAATTGTGGCCTAAATGGTAAAATGACTATTGGCTCTCTTATGGCAAATATTTTGCCCATGAATTCAGTCTAAAGCATTCAAATGAAAACCATTTAAGTTCATATATTGGCCATAAAACGTTTCGCTTACATTGAGCAAAGCTCTAGGCTCAATTTGGAAACTGCTAACACAGTTAATATACACACACAACCACACCTAAACACACACACAGATACACTTTGACTCCTGCTTGCCCTATGTCATTTTGCCAAAAGCTTAACCAAAAATATTTGCATACGATTCAAACGGCATCTTCCGTCTAAACTAGGCCAACATATCCAACTGAGAATGTGCCCTTGAAGTTTGCTCAACTTACAGATATCCTGTGTCTATATATATAATATAATTAATTTGATATATATATATAAATTATAATATTATTAATTATTATTATTATTATTATTATTATTAATGTTATTAATTAACTAAACCATATATAGGAAAAATGATTTTAGATTTTTGTCTGAGTTTTGTTACAATTTATTAAAATTTTGTGCGATGTTCGCTTTAAATTAACATGTCATTAAATCAATTATAATATAAACTGTATTAATTAAACAATAAACAATTTAAAATTTATAATTTTATATTATATATATATATATATTTTATTTATATTTTCAGCATTTTTTAAGAAATTTTAAATTTTTAACTCTATGATTTTATTTTTCATTTATTTCCCTTACTTTTTATCCTTTCTTCCTTTTCTCAATTTTTTTTAAAAATTTAATAAATTTTCATATATTTTCAAGGGTTCTATGTAAGGTTACATATTTATATATAAGATTCTATATATTTTGTAATCGGTTGTTTATGGTAGAGCATTACTAAGAGAACTAATTTGTCCGCTTTGGTTACTGTTGCAACTATCCGTTGCATGATGGTTCTTGTTTGCACAGGGTATAAAATGCAACTAACCAAAATGTGGCAAAATAGCTCAAAAGAGAATGCTTTCTACTGGCAGTCGGGTGCACCTTTTACAGCCCCCTATATGTCCCCCTTTTAACCCATTAGTATGTCATGCCTATTCTGTCATTACGGTTTCAGTTATCTCCCTTGAAGCTAGACAAAAGTTTTTGGCAACTTTTGGGCCCAGTGAAGTTCATATTTGAGATGTAGTCCTTGCTGCCAGGGATATACCCCTCGCACGGAAACCCTTTGCAGGCTAATTGTATGACTATGGTTGGTCCTTTAGATTTTGCTTCTATTGATGTGGTTGCTGCAGCATTTGTAGAGCAAATGAACGCAGCAAGATGAGCCTCAAGGCTGGTAACGCTGGCAACGCTGGCTATTTGTTTAGACCTTGATAATGTGCACCTGACCGCCGCCACTTTGAGTTATTGACTGAGCAACAGTCGGTGGTCTAGATGGCAGGCGTGGCAGCAACTTGAAATTTTTGGGGCATTACCACATTGCTTGGGGCGGTGGGGGGTGGCCAAGTGCAGCGAAGCGTTTGACATGGCCAATAGCTTTGGCCAAGTGTGAAATGATTTTCATTTGCATATGGCAATGGCTATACTTTACGTCTTTACCTCTGCTTATTCTTTACCCTTTATCTTTCTTTTGCTTTGTATCTTTGTCAATTTTCAATTATATTCTTTTTCACTCTCACTCTGTCTTTTTTAAATGCGATTGTTGGTAAGCTGAATTGTAATTGAAAATAGTGCAATATGATAATCTGATGCTGATGCTGATGCTGTGTTGGTCCTAACATTGAGTAGGCGTGGCTGGCTAAGATCAACACAATGGCGGCGTCGGCGGCAGCATCTGCTGCAACTGACCAAACGCTCTTTGGTTCAAGTTACGAAACCCGTTTTGAGTGGCTTCGTCCCGACTGGTTTCGACTATGCTTAACTGTGATTGGAAGACCACAAGCAATCCAGCTGCTACCTGCTCAAACGTGGACTCTTGCTTTGTACGGCACTCAGTAGGCATTAGGAAAACTGAGAAATTGGTCAAAAGTTACGCTCAAAGGCTCAGAAGTGGCGGTCATTAAGTCACAACCACACATTAATAAGGGACACCAAAAAGGGTATTCCTAACATCCAGGATACACAGCTTATAGGGGAGTCAAGGGTTCAGTCCTTGGCACTCTAGCTCAGGGGTTAGCTACTGCTATTACTACAGCTACTGTCTATCCTAATGGTTAACACAGCCGCGCTAATGAGCCACAACTGTCTCAAGTCTGATTAATTTGTGGGAAAGTCGTCGGAACAATGAAGAGAGAAGGGTTACTCCAGCAAATGATTGTGTTTGTTTTCCACCTAGACAGCTGGCTATTCATTAGGCTTATGTCCCGCATAAAAGGCTCCACTTGCTGCCCCACCCACAATACCAAACACTAAACCTAAACCCAAACCTCAATACCAATCCACACTAGCCCTCCGCTCACTTCTTCTGTGGCATAGTCCATGTTAAAGCAAATCATTGCTAAGCGGCTTTTACATTTTTTGTTTTCTTTTTTGTCTTCTGTTATTCGTTTTATATTTCCCTTTTGTTTTCTTCTTTTTCAATCATTTCGCACCTTCTGCTTTGGGTCTTTCACTGGGGTAGGTCAAAAATTCGCATAAATTGCTGATTTTATATTTAAATTATATTCAGCACCATTGCATTATATCCATTACATTTTCAACTTTTCAATTGCACCTGCAACAGCAGCAACAACAACATCAACAACAACAATAACAACAGCAACAGCAGCAACAATAACAATAACAATCCTGAAGAAAATCTTCAAAGTTGCCGTCGAAATTCACTTTCAAAACATACTTAAAGTAATCAGAGCCAAATGATAATGAATATAATAAGTTCATATATATATTGTACCGTATATGCTCAGACACACAGACAGACACTTGTCGAACATGCAACAGCTACAATTGTAACAACAATAACACAACAACAACAACTTATGCTAATGGCGCGTACCAAAATAAAAAAAGGAACAAGAGAAAAAAATTGTGTCGAGTCGCAGGCAATTCATAAAAAATTTACATACAGTAGGAATAGGTCGTGGTTTGTTAGAAGGGGCGGGGGGATCACAAGAGGCACTCCAGCACCAAATGCATATGGCATATAAGGGGACAAAAGGAAAAAGGAATGAGGTAGAAGAAAAACTAAAAGGAAGGAATAACACAATAAAAATTAGAGTGCGGCGCAGTCGCAGCCGGAACATAAAGTGGAAACGGAACTCAAACATTTAGGGGAAAAGAGGCAGAGGGGGCAAGTAGTAGGAGCCATTAACATAGCTCAAAGTTGGAGCTCACTAACAATGTGTTTAGGCCATAGATCATGACAGTAGCAAAAAGAACAAAAAAAAAACTCTATAAGAAGAATTTATAATATGAAATAGAAAAGGCGTTAGCAATGCTTAATATAATGGTTTTTGTTTATGGGGCGTGGCTCAGGCGTGTTGAGATCCATAAATCATAGAGAGTATGCCATATAATTGAGAGCAAAATGTGAAAGGTCACCCATAAATGATGTATTATGTAAATGAACTCGTAAATGCTATAATTATGAGCTACTTTTCGGAAAGGTTTTGGTTCTCCGATAATGTGCGCTGACTGTGAGAATGTCCTGCAGCAATCCTGAGTAGCTACTATAATAGTATTTCTGTCTCTCTCCCACTCTATATATATACTAACACTTGAAAGTTGTTTATCATTTTAATTAAAATGTAAATATAGCACTTACATTGAAAGGAACAAGAACAGAGCTGTAGGAATGTTTGTTGGGAAGTGTCAAAGCTCAGGGAGTTCATATGAACGCAGTTCGGGATGCAAAGGAGAAAGGGAAACATGAATTTTTAGAGCTGAAGGAGAACTGAACATTCTGTTTATATTCAAATCTATAGCATATGATATAAGTAGCAGATGATTCAGTCATATTATATGTATATATCTCAGTAGAAAATTTCCACAAATCTGTCGTCTAATTGAATCAACTTTGAAGCAGCTTTGCGTCTAATTTTAATCAAATTATAAACAAAATTAGTTTTTGGCTTATTTTGATGATGAGGCGTTTTTGATGCGATTCCCCCTCTTCCACACACTCTTTTCTAAGTATAAAAATTGTTGTTTTTCGTTTTTCACTTTTCATTCATGACCTGTATATGTATATATGTGTGTGTGTGTGTTTAAATATAGTTGAGCAATTTATTAGCTGCCATTTACCATAGCTCATTATTAATTGCTTGCAATTAATCAGTTTTACTTGCGTTCAACATGCCGTATACTTATTGTTATGGTATCCCCCAATCCCCACTACACTACACCCCTTTAGCACACACCTATATTAGCACAGCATATATACCTGTACTGTCTAAAATACAAATTTTGAATGAGTTCAATTGCAAATTTGAATAGTAAATAAACATATTCAATTGAAGAATTGAAACTTTTTGCGTAAAATAGAATATGTTTTTTACTTCGATTACTGTTGTCTGCTTCATGTCCTGTTTTAAAATCTGTCGCTTGCTATCATGTTGAAGTTGAGGTTGAAGTGTGACAAGTCTCTTGCAATTGACATCCTGCTGTTGTCCTGTCACCAGCCTTGAGCTCGCTGCCTTCTGACATTTCAGTTTTACAGGACATGGCAATAAAACGCATCGCCAGTTGCAATTATCCCATGTCCAATAGTATGTCTCATGGCATATTGTACAAACCAAATCTATATATACATATATATATATACATTGTGTTGTTTTTCGTCCCTTTTTTTACATTTACATTTCTCTCTTTTACTTGTTCAACTTACTTCCACTTGTATATTGTCTTTTCAATTCAATGAATGAAGGAATCGAAAAAAAAAAATAAAAAACTATTTAATTTCCAAGCGAATGGACAAAGCTGTTCTAATACCGATTTTTCATGAAATGAAATGGAATCGAAACCGATAACTAAAACAAAATTGAAAACCAAATTGGTCTGAGAGATGGAGAACAGAAAAGGAAATCGAAATGAAAATCGAATCGATTCAAATCAAATCAAATTGTATAAAGACAATACAAAATCAGTGCAAAGACGACACTGACACAGTAGTTAAAGGGTTGTAGGTAGCAGAGTGGAGGGTGGAGGGAGGGATTTTAATTTTAAGTATCGTAGTGAGCCATGGAACACCTGATACCTATGGAACCTACACCTCCGCCCACCCCCTCAACATACATTCAACACGCATTCAACAAGAGAGAAAAATCACTTTAATTCAATTGGATTAAATGTCCATTACAACACACGCAAAGAAGAATAAGTCAATAGCTATAAATGTAAAGGAAAACGTGGCCAGGGACACCCTGCTCAGATAGAAAATGAGCGAGAGGGAGAGAGATTTTGTGGGTGTTGGCTCAAAATGGAAATGTGAATGAATCTAAGGCATGGGAATCATTTTAATATTAAGTCCGTCTCCATTTACCGTGTGGGGCTTCTGACGTGGCAGTCAACTAAATACACTATTAATGCACATCGCCTTTTAGACCTTACCTCCCGCCCTTCGCCGTCATGCTGCCGACAACACCCGCTGTAGTACTGTTGTCAAGTGGCCAATTACCCCTTTCCCAGCAACACCCACTTGCTGTGTTTCATTTCCTTTTCTGCGAATCAGATTTTTTTTCTTTAGTTTGAATTAATGAATGAATGAATGATTAAATGGATAAATGAATGAATGAATTAATGAAAAAATGAGTTGATTGATTGCATGAATGACTGTGTAATGCAGAAGACATGATGCATTAGCATGATTAAAAGGTGTAAGGATGTCCGTTTCTGAACGTGTCTGGTGGCAAGGACTAGATAGAAAGGAGAAAGCGGCGAGGAAAAATTATTTTTGTGAAAGTTTTGCAGTTCAACTTTTTATTACGAAAAACACGCGAGGGAACAAATTTTTCTAACTTTTTCCTGATTTGTTTACGACCCGGAAAACACCTAGCAGCATTTTTGGTGTTGAGCTCTCTTATTATTAAGGAGTTTTGTTGATTAAATCAAATTTAATGGTACGTGGAGCATATCCTTGAAGTTTTCTTATTAGCTCTCAAAAACTTTGATAGTGTAGCAGGAAAAAATACTTTAGAAACTAAATACAAATCTCTTGCTGACAAAGTAAAGCAAAGTATTTACCGGGTTGAAGGATTAAATAGATCAAAAAGAATGCTTGAAGATAGATGGAAGAGAAAATGATTATGTATAAACCAGCAGCGATTTGATCCAATATAAAGGATAACAACTAAATGGTGCTGTCAACGTCAGGAATAAGGAGCATAATGCAGAGCTATCCTTAACCCAAAAAGGGGATGTAAACAGAATCAAAGCAAAGGAGCAGCTCGTGCCAAAGCGATGCAAAATTTTGAAATGGAATAGTGATAGTAATGGAAAAGGAAAAGGAGAGTAGAAGGGGCGACAATTTGGGTAAAGGGGGAGCATATGAAATTGAAACCAATAGCAAAGAGCAAAGAGAAAAAAAGAATGAAAGAAAGAAAGGAAGACAAAGTAGTGCAAAGACCGGAAGAAATACGCAGCATCATATTAAAAGCAAAGGACGAAATGCAGCTGGAATCTGATAGGAAGCGCAAACGAAGCTAAGGAGCTCATCAGCATCTTCAGCCATATCCGGGGCAGAACCAAGTGCAGCAATAGCAGCAGCAGCAGTGAAAGTGTTGTCACAACGCAGCAAAAGTGGAAGATACAATAAACAGAGTGCCAATGTGTGGGGGCGCGGCGGACGCAGAGCGAGCAGGGAGAATGCGTTTAGAAGTGGGTAATAAGGGATATACGATGCGATAACGAGTTGATGTTGAAGTGGGCAAGTGGGCAAGTGGCAAGTGGCAGTGGCACTGGCAGCATTGAATGCTCTGCACTTTGCAGGATATGAGGCAACCAGGTTGGGATTACTTTCGGCAATCTTAGGGCAAAATCCAAGTGCGTTGTCCCAACGTGTTGTCCTTTGGTTTTAAGCTGCTTGTATCTGGTTGTATCTTGTGCTAATGGCTGCAACAACCATTTACCATTTACCAGCAACCAGTTACCATTTACCACTTGGCAGTAGCTAACAGTGAAACTGTGGCACTGTGGCAGTGTGGCACGTTGCATAGTGCAGGTTAAAGGCTTGTTTGCTTGCTTGGTGGCACGTACAACATCTCAAGCTAGTTGCGAGCACTTTGTCAGTGGTTGTGTTAACACTGATTGAGTACAGCTTTGACAGTAAACAGCTTAAGACTAAATGTGGCACAATGTGTGGCATGAGTGGCATGAGTGGCACGAGTTAACCACCTTAACAAATTGTTAATGAGCTGGCCACACATACACGCAGACGCACTGCACATCCTAAACAGCTGCCCAAAAGGATTTTAATAGCACATAAAGGACTCCATCTCTTTCTCTGTCTCCTCTCTTGCCCTCCCTCCTTCTCTCTCTCTCTCTCTCTTTGAAGCAGCTCATCAGTTTTTTGATGACTTTAGTCATACCAAATGCACGTGCAAATCTAATCATTTTCATATTGTCCCTACACCTCCATAGGATTACCTAGCCCCAACCCCAAGCTACCTTTACCTATACCTCAACTCCTGTCACAATTACTTTTGCGTCTCGTTTTATCTATCCATTCCGCATTCCTTTTTAGCTCTACTACAAGTCTGTGCATGCAGATATATGTATATTTTTGTAAGGGAATCAGGAATGTTCCGGGCATCTGCTATAGCAGCACGCGCATCCTTTGTGCAAACATGCAAACAATAGGACTTGTGTCAGTTCCCCTCTCTTTCTTTCTCCCTCTGTCCATCTTTCTTTCTTTATCTATTTGTGTGTGTGTGTGTGTGTGTGCACACATGTTACCCTGGCAGGAAGCGCACTGATTGAGAAGCAATCGCTTGTACCCCGGGACAGATGTTTTCTTCATTAAACAGCCGCTCAATAGCCCCGACTCCTGCTTCAGCTTCTGCCCCGCTTTTGCTTCAGCTTCTGCCACAGGCATAGGCTAAGGCCAGGGCTAAGGCTAAGGCTGAAGTTGAAGCTGAGGCTGAGGCGCGTGCGCCGCAGTCTAAAAGAAGTCTGAAAGAATTTAAAGAGGAGAGAGAAGCTGCCAAATCGGAAGTGCCGTTCACCGGCGGAGGTCACAATGTCTAAGGGAAAACGGAACGCAGGGAGAGCTGCGACCTTTTCTACTCACATTTGGCTGCGACATTTGCTGAGGTTAAATGCCTTAAAATGTTTTGTGGTTCATATTCACAGATTTATTATGCTCTGCTAAAGATTTATAATAATGATGAGCAGAATAATAATAACTAGGATATAGAATACGTTCGAAAAAGGATAATAAAAACCATTTTTATTAGTTAAGTTAAATACTAAGAATTCTCTTAAGCTTTTGGCTTAGTTCTCTTTATTTCTTATTGCACCTCATTGTATGCACTGAAGTGTTAACTGCCAGATAAAACCACAATCTATTGGCTAATTAGATTTTCGTGCAGCTTTTCTACTTCTTCTTCTGCTGCTGCTGACTTCTGCCTGCTGTCTGCTACACGTAAACTGTTATCCTTGCTGGCCACAAGGATTTTTAATTAGTGCAACGCAAAATATGAGCCTGACCTGCACGTTATCAGCCGCATTACAATCACACAGCAGGCCAGGTTGGTTCGGATGTGGCTCTAACTAGAAGTAAAGCCTCATAAATCCTTGCCAGCTGGGCAGAAAGGATACTCTTGGGGGAAGGGCAGAAAATGACAAAGGGTTTTTAATTAAACTTTAAGTTAGAGATCAATAAAGCAACGTTTTCTATGCAATTCAATGTATGTTAGTGTGTGTGTGTTTCTGTGTATGTAACATAAATATACACTCACACACAGGCACACATAGATATATATATATATATATGAATACATACTTTTATACACACAGAGGAGCAGCTGAAGGAAATCGCAGAGTTTAAAGGCCAAGGGGTGTAGCGAGGCATTGAGGCCGCCAACACCGTGTGCAACTCGACACCGGAACAAGTGGCAGACGTTGCTCGAATGCGAGGTAGCAACGTAGGAAGGTGTAGGGATTGAGTAGTGGTAGGGGAAGGGGAAGGCGGGTCGCGTTAGGGGCCATTGGAGTGTCAATACAACAGAGGCCTTGGCCACCACGTGCACTCATATTGTTGTCATATTAAATACAGTTTGTACAGGCCAAATGAAGCGTCCACTGCCATTGCCCCTGCCCCTGCCCCTACCCCTGCCCCGCGTCTGCCGTTTACCCTCGCCACAATGTGTATAAATGTGTTTAAAAAACATTTGGTAGCATAAACGGGTCAGGCACGCGCAGGAACAGGAACCAGAAGAGGCACATTCACTGGCACAACCATTGGCACTGGTACTGCCACAGCTATTGCCACTGCCAGTGGATACAGTGAACAGTAGCTGAACTCAGCAAGGACAATGGACAATGAGCTCGACATCCTGCCACTCGTGTACACTCGCGGCATTAATTGCTTCACTGATTTTATATGGCCAACTGCTGGCAGTAGCAAATAACAAAAACAACAATAACAATAACTGGAGCAACAGAAGGACATGTTGTTCCTGTTTAACCTGTCGACCACAGAAGCAGGATAATCAAGTTAAAATCGTATCTTATATGAGTGCTATGGAGGTTCGCGAGGGAAGGTGCCATACTAAGGCTTTAAATGCAAGCAATGATGCGAATTTCACATTGAGTCAATAATCAGATTTGTTACATAATAGCTGAAGAGGAATTGCTGCTGCTGCTGTTGCTGCTGCTGTTGCTGTTGCCATAGATCGAATGCATTGAAGCAGACACTATATCCATTAGACTCATACTCTTTGATATAGTATATGCTATATGGCATTTGCTGCTTGATCCATTTTGCATCGTGTCACAGCTGCTGCTTGGGATGTAGACAAACTAACAGGCGGAAAATGATATTATATTGGGAACATAACTCGTGCCGGCAGATTGGAAACAGTTGTATTATAGGCAAAAGCAAAGGACGAAGAAATCAGGCATACATAGACATCAAGCACGCTTCTGCTGTCGCTGTGGCAGTGGCAGATGAAACTAAGCAAATCTCATTAAAAACTGAATCGAAATGGTAATTTGAGTTGTTCACAAACAGATAAACAGATCCTGAATACTGATGCACTGAGTTTGCGATTGAGATTGAGATTGCGATTGAGATTGGTATTGAGCTGATGGAGAAAACTGAACATGTGTGTGTGTGTGTGTGTGTGTGTGTGTGTGTGGTAAGAAACTGGAAGCATGAGCCAAGAAGGACTTTGTTTGCCAAGTTGTCTACACATGACAGCAGCCGCCTCCGTCGCCAATTGAGGTTGCAAGGGTCGAGGACAAATATGAAGGCAAAGACGTAGCAGAAGCAAAAGATGTTGCTTGCCACAACGTCACATGGCAGCAGGATAAATACAGAATAAATGAGGGGGAAAGGAACAGGACGCAAGGTGTGATTTATGCATCTCGTTGTTATCCTTATGTTGTTGTTGTTGCCATGGCACACGGTTTCAAATGCGAGCAGGTGACAACCATCAACAGGATCAAAATTCTGATTTCAAATGAATTAAAACTCAATGCAAGAATTTTAATTAACATTCAAGATTCGACTACATGCAAATAATTTGCATTTTAATGAATACGCATAGTTTTCATAATTTGCTGACACTGCCACATAATGATTGAGTGATTGATAGCTTGGCTAACAAACTGACTGACTGGCTGGGTGACTGACTGCCTGATTCAGTATGGGATTTATTGATTGATTGTGGTTGATTTAAAATAAATGTAATTAAATGTTGCATCTGGTCAACTGTAAAACAAGTTGCAAAAAACAACTTGCAACTCCTATATACAAATATCCCTTGCTAATCGATATTATAAATACATATATACACACATACACACACAAACACACATAGAATGTAAATACAGAGAATGTAAATATATTACCAGCAATGCAGCAAACAAAATTTTAGATTTGTTTAAATTTTGCGCTCGGCTTGCAAGTATAGCAAACAATCTATATATATATATATATATGTATATGTACTTATATCCTGCTTATATTTAATCCAAATATATCAGAATTATATGCATATATATATGTATGTACACTTACTTATTAAAACGTAATAAGTTGAATGAACAAACACAGCTGCAGTTGCTGTTTCCTGCTCGACTGAAGAGACTGTTGACCGAGTGTCCTTATTTTACAGTAAATTGAGTAAAGGACTTACGTTTTAGGCATGTGTTACTGATAAGTTATAAAATTAAATTAATACGCATACATGTATATCAAAAAGCAACAGTATATCCTTTATCCTAGCAAACAATGTAGCATACTTTAAGGTGTTCTTGCTAAATAATTGAAATAATTGATTCAAAATTGTTGATTGTTTAATTGGATATTTTAGTATTTGTAATTAAATTGTAAAATATATGTATCAAAATAATATGAATAATTGCCTTCAGTACCTGATACAAAATATAACAGCAACTGGCAAGGATATTAAATAAATATAAATATAAGTTTTTAAATGGTTTGTTAAATTAGAATTATAAACCGGCTCGACTTTAGCGACATATGTAGGGTAATTCTAATTTAATTAAATTTAAATATAAATATATATAAATATAGATATAAATATATTTTTATTTGTTGTTGTTATAAAAATACTTAAATAAGATTTAAAGGATTGCAACTTGCATGAAACTTGATTTAAAAAATATATATTTACTCTTTTTTTGCTATTCGAAAGATTAACAACGTTGAACCTACAGAACAAATGATATGCGAAATAATTACTACAAATAACAAAAAAAAAAAAATTATAGGATCAACATGACTTAAAGGAATATGAGAGAATGAATAAGTAGCCAAACATGCAACACAAAAACTTTCTCAGAAACAATTACGAACAGTTTTACAAAACCATAAACCGTCACACTTAAACATTGCCGGAGGCAACTACCAGCAGTCTGCATACTTTCCACACTTCAACACAAACACTTTCACAATCCACTCATCTTATCCAATTCTTCGCCAGACTCAACCTGAATAATATTTTAAACTTTATCAAATGAATTAATTAATGAAAATTAGCAACTAACACAATGAACACAGGCTAAAGGTATTCGTTGCTCGTACTACACAATTGTAATATTATTATTATTATATTATTATTATTAATATTATTATTATTTTTATCTTATTATTATTATTATTAATATTATATCATTATTATTATTATTATTACTATATTATTATTATTATTATTATTATTATATTATTAATAATATTATTATACTAATTATTATTATATTGGGGAATTGCTTCAATTAAATAATAATAAAATCAAATAAAAACGGGAAAATACAAAGAAGTAATTAATAGAATTAATTGTAAATTACATTTATAATAAATAAACAAAGATACTAATATTAGATTGTTTAAGCTGTTTGTGGACTATCGTTTCAATTTATGTTATCGATTTGCAATATTCGATATTCTATTATACATATTTAATATAAAAATCCATTGGATGCTTCTACAATTTCAGCACAGGCTCATAGAGTAGCCAATGTAGGAGCGAGAGAGAAATCTGTTTCTATATTGCTTCTTGTTGCTGTTTGATCTTGAATCCTATAATGCCTTAATATATTCTGTAAAAGATATATAGTGGCTTAAAATGAACAATACATATAGCTATACTTATGGATCCAAAGTGAATTCAAAAATTATTAAATTCATATCTTAACAATTATATAAACATATATGTTCGGTATATATATATATATATATATATATATATATATATATATTGCCACAATAGATATTCTTTAAATTTATTCAACTATGATAAAAATGAATTTAAATTTTAATATCCCAACTTAAGTTTAAAGTTATCTTTAAGCCTTTAGTGCCTGTTTTTTTTTAAGTAAGATTAGGGAAAATACTTTCATGATTAATTGCTAATTGTTAATTGCTTTCCATTAGCAAGCTTATTAACTTTGACAGTAATTAAGATTCTTAATAGCACAGACTCAGGTGTACTTATCGTAAC
Organism: Zygothrica quintamaculata; assembly: GCA_037044455.1. Classification (NCBI taxonomy): domain Eukaryota; kingdom Metazoa; phylum Arthropoda; class Insecta; order Diptera; family Drosophilidae; genus Zygothrica; species Zygothrica quintamaculata. Next base: position 7,479 of record JBAMBS010001144.1, on the reverse strand, counting down.
AAAGTGTATTTCCTGTTGGTTTCATTGTTTTGTTTTTTTTTTGTGCTTTCAAATTGATTTTGACACTTAAAAGTTTAGCAAGAAAAGCGAGAAAAAAAAACAGAAACTTTCACAACTTTTTTAGACAAAAACTTTATTATTTCAAATAGACTTTGCACACAGGAACTGTGACTACTTGTTTATATATTTAAAAGAAAAAAATAAAACAAATTAACGTAATATTTACTAGCTGAAACATTTTCTATACATATTCTATATGCAGTGGAGAAAGAGTATAAATATGCGAAATGAAAACTGAAAGGTCCTTGGAAACTTTTAGATTTCAAAATAAAACATTAAATAAATTTAAAGCCATAAATAAGCCAAATAAATCTATATTAAATATAAATCAATTATATACAGTATAAACAATCAAATTATTATATAGTTAATCCATTTTAATTAGTCAGCATTAAATTAAAAAACAAAATTGGTACTTGGAGTAACCAACTTGACTTTAGGAGCTGTAAAAGCAGAAATTTTGCTTAGATAAATACTCAGTTAAAACAGTTATAATTCTAAACAATTATATTTGCATATATAGAGAATATATAGAAATATATATATGTATAAACGGTTTTTTATCATGTATATAAAGACTAAGCGAAAACAGGCAAAATATTTTAAACCAATTTGCAACGCTTGCACTGCAAGTCACTAGTCATGTTTTTATATATCAACTAATCAAAACCAATCAGACAAGTATATAAATACATTATATAATTGTTAAAATAAATTTATCACAATGTGTATACTCATTAAAGTAGAGTATAAAAAAGTTAGTTGAAAATGTAGGAAAAGGTGCAAAGCGACAACTGTCACAGTTGGAGTAAGATATGGAAATGTGTTGAATGAGGAGAAAGGTGTTTTGGGGGCTTAAGTATAGCTAGTAGACTTAAAGACACAGCCCCAAAAACAAGAAGACAAAGAGGAAGAAAAAGAAAAAGAAGAAGAAGAAGAAGAAGTAAAGAAAAACTTTTGTTAAGATTACATGCGCATTACCAGTCGTTCGCAAGCAAAAGCTGAAGCCCATGAGGAATTATTATACAAGCATTGTAAAAAACGCAGAGGGTAAAAGCTCATACACAAACAAACACACACACACACATACAAATATATGAGCTGTAAGTGTGCCAAATGGTCGCGACCTGTGCAACATAGCGAATGCACTTTGAAAATTGATGTTGCTGTCCATTTTGATGGGCAACAGCCAACAGCCCACAGCCAACAGACGTTAGACTATAGACTATAGACTATAGACTTTAGACTATATAGACTATATAGACGATATAGAGGTTAACTTTTGACACAGACAGACAACATATGAATGTAAAGAAGACAGTGAACCAAGCCAACCAACCAAGCAAGCAGATAGTCATCTAAGCAGACAGCCAACCGCAAATTGATGACTTGGTCTTGCATTGGCCAAAGGGTCCCATAGAGAGCAGACAACGCGGCGTATGCGCAACGTGTGCAGTTTATTAAAAATGCTTTGAATTTATGTAGCAAGCGGGTGACTACTGGGCAAGCTGATGTTGGAAGGCTATCTAGAGTAGACTAGGCGTGCTTCTTGAATATCCTTACATATCCTTGCATATCCTTGCATATGACAGCCCAATAAATTGCTGCAAAAATAAAATGGCAGAAGAGAAAAGGGAAAAATAAAAGAGTAAATTGCGCCACAAATGTCAATAAACAATTCGTGGAAAATTAACTGCGACGCAAGAGAAATTGAATTGTTCAGGGCGGAGGTGAGGAGGAGAGTAGATTTTGTAGGAGCAATATAAAAGAAACTCTGCTGGAAATGAAGAAGGACACTTAAAACGCAATTCAGTTAAACGTGAAGAGGAGACTGAGCAGGGTAACTGAGAGAATGGGCAGGAGGCAATCATTTAAGGGGCGAGTAACATTACGGTAATTGAAGTATACGCATTATTTGATTTAATTCATTTACTTACATGTATGTGTGCGTGTGTTTGTATGTGTGTATGTGCGTGTATGTACATGTTTGCCTGGGTGAGTTAGCAATTTGCCATTTTGAATGGATTGAATTGGATTGCGTCTAATGCGGCTTATCCACAGCACAGTGGGTGATATATACAAACCGAGGCGACATCATGCGGAGTCCAGAACGTTACAGAGCTAAGCAGAAGTAAAGCAGAAGAGAAGAGAGAGAAGTAAAAGTCAAAGGAAAAATCAAACAGATGTACAAGAAGCTAACATGTCCTTCGGCAGCGCTTAATGGCGCTGTAATCAAAAGTCATTATGTAGACCATTGGCATCAAGGACAACGCACATTGGACTCTGGTTAGGGTGCTGTTTGCTACTGCTGCTGCTATTTCGTTCTGTACGCTTGTCGTGCTGCCTGCCACTAGCTGGGAATCAGCTTGCCCTCCATTTGTTAACAAAGGAGAATTACGCGTATTATGGCCAGGCAACAGGAGTTGCCCATCCCCTGCCCTTAACCAATTCTCATTCAGTCAGCTTAAATCAAACCCCAAACGTCAACCTCAACCTCAACCTCAACTTTAACCTCAACCCCAGCTCCTGTCCTGCTCTGCCCTGCCCTGCTCTGTTCTGCCCAGCATAGACCAGACCAAGCCCAGCCCTTGTTTTCTTATTAATTTGTTTGTCAAAGTAAAAAGCAGGAAACAGGAATCCGCCGCATCATGACCATTGTAGCCATCATAGCCATTGCCATGTTAATGGTAAATAGCACCCTCTCCCCCAGCGATATCTCAACGCGTCAGTCTTCTCCCTTTTATGCGACGGGACAGAGAGCAACAGTTTCCGGCTGTGTCGTCTGGGTAATGTTCTCCTTTGTTACACGCTCAAGGATATAATGTACGGCTATTAAACGACAGACGAAGGCGTCTAAAACGCGGATTAGGCGCAACTGCACGCACATCATGAGGTTGCAAGTTCAAAAATGTGCCACAGTTCAGAATTTTGTTTGGGGTATGATAAATACAACAGGAATTGTTGGAATTCGTCCAAGTGCAATGGGGCAGGGGTTAAGCATATGCTTAAATCCCGCACTTGCATGCAAGGACACGTGCTGTCTGCTCCTGCCTGAAGACCCTTCAATTCCATACTCACAAATGCAACCAAAGGAATTTTCGAGTACCATTTTCCCCATTGAAAAATGAAAATAGAAACGAAATAAATACGCTGCTAAAGGATGATACATGATTTCAACTATATACAATGAATTAGAATCTATATAATATACATAATATCTTAAGGAAAATTAAAGAAAATTTATATTTTAATATTCAACTGAAACTCTATGAACAACAATGGAATATGCTTCAACTGAAGGATCCACAGCCTGGGCACATATTAAGTAAAAGCAATATATACAAAGTTGCTGGAATCAACTTCTATGGAAGAAGAATAATTATATATATATATATAAATCTACTTATTTAGGTCAAAGTTTGTTATTATTTTTACTCGTTTCTTCCATGTCTTTTTACTGAAAGTTCTGCGAACTTGAGCAATTCCGGAAATTTTCATTGAAATCATTTTTCTTACATTAATGGAAATTCAACTTTAAGCTATTCTTTCTAGGAATTTTTAGTTAATAATTTAATAAACAATGAACTATATATATATATATATAACGGTATGTTTCACAAGAAGCTCGATTCATGCAGTCAATGATCATGATTAATATCGATTATCGAATGGGAACAAACCGTCCAATTGCTGGAATTGCTCTTCATCTTCTGCTGCACCCACATATCATAATCATTCACTTTTCACTTAACTGGAATTATGTATATATCTAAACATATATATATTTATATATATTGTGATATTTATATACATTGTAGTAAAGTTTATATAGACAATTGGATTGAGAACTGGGACTCACTCGTCATAATATCAACAATAGCATATTATTTACTGAACAGTTCTGTTGTTTGTGTTGTGTTTTGTTGTGATTTGAATGAATGGTTAGAGCATAATGTATATAATATATATTTGTTTATCTATGCCTCTATTCTATACTCCTTCTTCTCTGTCTCTCCTTCTCTCGCTTAGCCACAAGTCCACTCGTGCAATCATCTAAAAATAGCGAAAGTTTCTCATAAGTTGCGAAAAATTTTGAAGATGCAAATTATATGGAGAAAGCACAAAGAACTAAATATCAATTCTCAGAGAGAAAAGCATGCTGAGGGGTGTGGCAGGGTGTACTGAGGTGCTACACATCAATATCGATGATGGTTTAGGTGTGACGCCACACGATCTTAGGGTAGTCGTAGGCGTGTGCCACACAGTGGAACCAACGTCATCAACAGCCTGACGTGCTCTTGCCACCATTCATGTCTGGTAAAGGGAATTGTTATATAGAATTGAGATGTTTAAATTATAGAAAGGGGCTGTGTTATATAGGAGGGGTACGAGGAATAGGCAAAACAATATTTATATGAGTTTTTGCGTGTTTTATTTTGCAAACATTTTCGACTTAAATTTGGTAAACTGCATCATTATAAGGAGCATGACGTAGAACCCCATCTTAATCGTCTCCCTCTGTCTCTCTCGCTCTCTCACTCTCCCTCTCTCTCTCTCTCTGTCTTTAAACCATATTTTCTCTCTCTTTTTGTGTCTACCTTGTCTGTGGTTTTCATGTGTCTGCGGGTGGTCGACAGTTTTGATCGGCAATTACAAGTGCAAAAGTGGCAAAAAAATCTCTATAGAATCTTTCTCTCTCTTCCCCCTTTTAGGTAGAGTAGGGATGTGAGATGCAAGAGTGTATGTTTAGATGATGGTCGGTGGGGTAAGGTAGGGTAGGTGGTTAAGGTAATTATTTGCTGTTTTGGGTGGTTTGTGGGGCAGCCGTTGCCGTTAGTTGATTGACTTGGCAACGTTGTGTTAAGCAAGGGAAACAGCCTGGTGGGGTATGCGGTGTTTGGGCAACTTTATGTCTTTTGTCTGGCAGCTTATTTATTTGCATGTATTTAACGGGAACTGCGCCTTGCTTTTCCAACCACCCACTCACACACACACGCACACATAGAAAGCCAATATACACAAAAAAAAAAAACAACAAGAAACTACGAAACTGACAAAATTTAAAAAGAAAGCAAAAGGTAAATCCCCGCAGTGTAAATCAATGTCGAACTGCCGTTTGATCCATTCATTTAATGTACTTTATGTTGAATCAATAAAAAAAAAACCAATTGCAAATTAATTGAAAATACTTGAACAAAAAAAAAAAAAGAAACATAAAATACACAAAAAAAAAAACAAAAAGAAAGGCAGAGACGATGCTTTGATTTCTATGTGATCCACGTGTTGATATGGCGAATCAACGCTAACTCAGCGCTCACCTCTGACCCATCAGCATATAAACATTCCAATGTTACACATTTATCTAGCTAAATACATACAAATATATATATATATATATATATATATATATTATTTAGCTAATGCTTTGGTTTATATGTTAGTTCTCAATATCAAACAGACCATTATTGTGTCTATGAGCAATCGTAATCGAAATATATATGATATTATCTTTGGTATAAGTTGAAGTCTATGTATCGAACATGGACAACTATTGATTTTGATTATATTCAATTATGCGCATAATCCCATAATTATAAATTAAATCAAAATTCAACACATTTTGTTTTTATCTCCCTCTCTCTCTCTAATACTAAGTCTCAGTTTCTGTCTCTATATTTAAAAATCTTTTGTTAATTTTGCAATTGAAAATTTCAACAAATTCATAAAATTTTACACCTATCATGTGTTGGCATCCCTTGGTCTATCTGTCTGTCTGTCTGTCTGTCTGTCTGCCTGTCTTTGTGTCCGATCATTGTTTGTTTTTATAAACATATTATTCAATATGTACTTATATGAATTATTAGGTTTTGGCATTTCTGTGACGCAAAACTTATAAATTCTCAGCTTCAAGTGCGAAGAAATGTTTCCATATGCAGCAACTTATTCATAAGTTAGGTTGCCGCAGGTTCGATTATTCCACGATTCAATTCGGATATATCTTTATGAGTCTCATGATGATACCATCAGCTGACTTCTTCGTCGACGTCAGATATATATAGTTTAGATTAGTTCGTGTTAATACAATATACGATTACTTGGTATATTTGTATTCCCATGGCGAGAGTACAAATCAAATGCACAAATTGGCAAACAATTTTGGTTTTTGTTTTGTTTTTCGCACTACGATTTATGATTATTAAAATATTTGTACTATCAAAAAAAAAAATTACTGTTTCTAACAGACGGTCGTTAAATTAGCCACAGGATATATATTATACATGTATTGAGACTACAAACAAATTAATCAAATTCAAGAAAATTTAAACACTGATATTAAACAGACTTTATTTTAAGTATATTCTTAAACTGTCTAGACATTAGTTTAAGTCGCATAATAGTAGACACTATTCACAACAATGTAAAAAATTAATCTAACAAAATACTGAACTCAATGAAGGAAAATATTGCCAAAGTTTCTTTTAATTTATAAATTGAATTTTCCCTTGCCTCTTGATAAATACTTTGCAATTAGTTAAGTTTTTTAAACGAAATGTTTTTTCCAATTTATAAAACATTAATTTAAAAAAATAAAGCAAAAAAAATCTTTCAATAATATTGTATGCTATGGACCAGTTTGTTATTGTAGCACCATCTGGCGTTCACTTTAAGTTAGTGTAAATTGAAAGCCACCTACTTCTTAAAAGCACACTTTGTAAAGTGCCATCTAGCGTTAGTTTAATGAACAATATTTTTCGATTATAAATACTAGCGCTACCTGTTGATCATAATTGTAATGTTAACTTGAAAAATCATGTTGAGTATTAAGAGCTATTTGATTTAACTTAATTTTTAGACCCTTTGTCTTTTTGTAAAAAAGAAGCAAAGCGGAGCTATTGGAAATGTGCAAAATCCAAAAGTATGTAACACATAGAAATAATCATCGGAGACCCCATAAAGTATATATATTCTTGATCAGGATGATTAGCTGAATCGATCTAGCCCTGTCCGTCTGTCCTTCTGTATGAACGCCTGTTCCTCAGAGACTATAAGAGCTAGAGCAACCAAATTTTAAACCTAGATTTATCATTTTTGCACGCTGTACAAGTTTGTTTTTGATTTTTAAATTTCCTCCCCTGACCACCGCAATTCGAAAAAATCGATTATTAAGTACAATTTTCAACCGATCAAATTTATTTTTGGCACACATAATAATTAAACCATTCTTGATCGATGTTGTGAATCTGGGCAAAATAAGATCTAGAGCAACGAAATCAGATTGTTATGTTCCTAAGATTAACGAGTTTATTTTATATTTTCGGATTTCTTCCCCTGACCCCCGCAATTTGAAAAAATCGATTATGAGACATAATTTTCAACCGATGAAAATTTTTTTTTGGCACGTGTACTAATAAGAACATT